>JALPQI010001225.1:0-166276 GCA_025490895.1 Thaumatotibia leucotreta | reverse complement strand
AGATAGATACATATAAACAATTAATTAAATACATAGACAGCCACGACCAACGAACAAATAGTTGTGATAAATAAATACACAAATAATGCCCTCGCCGGGTTCAAACCCGGAACCTCCAGCCAGTCCAGCTTCGTAGGAAGGACCACTATCAAGTATCAACTAGGCTAAGGAGGCTGATAATAAATTTAAATATAGCGCGCCATTGCTTGCATTCATAGCGGAAGTAATAGAAAAGTGAAATTCCCTAGGGAGTAATAGAAATGTCGGTATGTCATTTAATAATATTTTGTCTTAAAATTTATTTTTTTGTGGGCAAGTATGATTAAAAACATTGTTTGCATCACGGTCGGTAAGCGGAATACTAACTCGAGTCATAAAAGCACTCTCGTTAGTAATTCCGTACTTACCTCCCTTGATGCACAATGTACTATTGTCTTAAAACTTATTTTTTTATCGGCAAGTGTGAACTAAAATATATTAGTGTACTAAAATATATTAGGTAGCTGTCACGAGAAAGCCCATATTTTTTTCTGAGTTAGTATACAATACAATGTGCGCGTGCCTTTTTTTCTGTAGGTAAATGAAACCATTGAGTAACATTTTGATTTAAGAAAGTAGAAGGACTGTACCTCTTGTATGTGCCTAATCCAAACTTAATTTCTTGTTGTGTAACAAAAATGATTTACTTTACATTTTTACTTTCCCCACGGAACCCTCTGTAACGTAATATAATAAGGCAGTGGAGGGATTTTGATTTGTCGTTTTTCAGCACCCCTAGTAGAAATACGATCCCCAGAGGTCCCGTATGTTTTGTTACGACGTCAGTCGAGTTCATAAATATGTACCCATTTCTTTACCTTGATCCTCTGAATTTAGGTGTAAAATTGTGGATATACTTACTTATGAACTAAAATGAACGACTTTTGAGTAGATTGTAGAGGTATGTTACAGCTACTGATTCGATGTAGGCACCTTGATAAATACCTAAAAGACAAAATGTCTTGGTACAATCGTATGGAAATCTGGTATAATAAGGAGTTTCATTGTAACTTTCCGTTGACGTGCTTCGTTTTCAAATAAATAACAGAAAAATGCCTCTTTGTTCCCTCCTAGCAGGGAATAAAAGGCCCTTATTCGAATAGGTGGTGTAAAAAAATTTTTTCGTGACCCTTGAATCCCTCATTACGCTCAGGATTCCACTTTAGAATCAGTTTTGGTCACTTCAGTGGACTGATTTAGGCTGATGATGTGATTAAAGCTCAAAGCTGTTATCTACCCAAAATAAATATAATAATCTGTCTTAATATTTTGCCCATCTCAGTAAATCTCTTTCACCGCTATATTAAATCAAAGTATTGAACCTTTTTATCCATTTCAGAGAAATCAAACGCCCTATATAAATTTTATTCACATCGGATATTGAGATCCGCGAACCGATGAATGAATGTCAAATAGATACAGCGATTTCGATATTTTACAATAGAATTATTCATGGTTTGCTTTAAAATGTTGCATTTTACGAGCTTGTATTTATTTAGTTTCATCTATCCTAATCTGTGTCCGACTGTAATAAAATATTGCAAGGTAAATTTGCCTACCATAGATCATATTTGTTTATTTTTTTATTTATTGTATTCAATCAAAAATTCAAAGTTTCAGTTAGGTAGTACAGTTTAGCAAGATCCATCGTTGGCAAAACCTTGAAGAAGTTTGTGTGCCGATGGAGAGTACGATAGATATTTGACCGCAGTAATTATTTTAGAATTATAACTAACGTTATCAATCATATTATAACGATATCAATCGGCCTTTCTTACGCATACCATAGGCACTGGTCTTACCGCGAGCTACTAAGCTATGAACTATCGGCTTTAAACACGAACAAAAGATACGCACTCCCGTGTAACACGGGAGTGCGTATCTTTCCCGTGTAAATAAAATAGACACGGTGATACTCGCCCGGCGGTGATAGCTGATAGCTAAGGATTAGGAGGATTAGGAGGTAAATCCCTATCCATATTCGCCACGCTGGGCAAGTGGATTGGCGATCGCAAGTGTGTCCACTATAATGACGCTGCTTCATTAGTCGACTCTTGTGACACCCGCCGGAAGATGGTTAATTCTTTACTGCCGTCGCCATGTGGCCACAAAAAATGAATTAATACTTACGGAAATTGAAAGCGATTACATAGTGTTGATTTAAATTTTCATAGTTGTCACCAATATTTCAAGCATTTGAAGGAAAATACCTACATTACCTACCCATAAACGTCACGCTTGCCCAGCGTGGCGTACATCACTTTTCATCACACCTGTTCGGTAAGTGCGCCGTAGATGCGTCTTTACACCCTAGGGCTGTCAAAGATTTTCATACAACATTACGTCGCACTAGCGCGACGAACGCCGCACCGAGATTTCTTTTATAAAAATGGTAAATTTAATTATCCCTGATTTTGAGAAATGATTTAGTTCATTTTAGAGTAGTTTAATAGTTTTGTGAAAATATATTGTTTTATTTATTTTATAACCTCACAGGTGTCTGTGTGCCACGGGCGGTACAAAAATTATGAATACAGTACACAATTTCTTATTTACCGCCCTTAATACACAATGTACTATTGAGTGTCAGCCAATGCTACGCGCTACGCTCGTAGGCGATTCCGAGAATTTTGCGCTTTGTAGCAAAAATTGACCTCCCACAAAGAACTGCCCTCAGGAGCTCCCTGCACTCAAAGTGTTATGGGTAGGGTACACTTAAACTCGTACCTTCAAATATGTCCATAATTATGCATAAGTAAAAGGAGAATCCTACGTCCAGCAGTGGTCTGAAAAAGACTGATGATGTGTGTATAATTTAATTAATATTGATATCAAAATTGTTACTTGATGTGCGAGTTTAGATGTGGCCGACGGCAAAATTACTAATTAAAAGATATGAAAAGATACACAGTAGCGTAAAGAGCGACAAGTTCTATATTAAAGATATTAAGCAGTGATAAGCTTAAATTGAGTGGCACCAGTCAATTTCACGGTGATACTGCTTTTTTTATAAATAAGGGTGGCTATAAAGATACGATTTTTAAATATGTTTGATCGCACACCTTTTAAGTAGGTAGAGGTAGTCACTAAATAGTTACCAATCGCTAACGGTTAGTAGCGTATCGTAGTTTTCCCTCTCTGTCACTCTTTCATATCAGTGCTACAATGACAGTTAGCTGCCTTTCGTTTACGATTGACGATTAAGCGTTAGCGATTGGCAACTTGTATAAGCACCCAGGTGGCTTTATCTTATCATGGTCACGCGATTACCGTTTATCGTGCTACTCGTCACTTTCGCACTTACATTATAACGTGTTAGTTAGAACCTGACGGCAACAATGACAAACGATTAAACACGGTACCATCTACCCTGTCTTTGTATATTAGTAAAACCTTTGGTTATATGGTTCATGCATTAAAACATAGGTATAACTAAGTACATAAAACAAACAAAAGAAAACACAAATTCGACTAAACGTCTAAGCACGTCTAGGCTCGTAAGGCATTTAGTCCGCCATTTGTATTTTTGCCCGATATAGGTTAAATAGTTCTATCGCAAAGAAAACTTCATAGTCAATGTCTTTAATGATAATTACTTAAAACAAAACTTACCGACACGTTTTTGTTTTGAAGATACCATAAATTGTTTGTAATTGTTTTACTACTTCCGTAACTGAATGGAAACGATCGTGATTTTTGTTTTCTTTTTCTAAGCTCTTAACTAGGTATGTATAATATTTATGAAAACGGCCCAAATAACTAAAAAATAAATAAATTAGCCACAGAATTTAATTTAAAGCTCCGTACGTGTGTCGACGGCCTAATTATAATCGGCAGCCGAAGCCCATTATCTGTATATTAAAGCTCGCTATCGGCGCACCGTCGTTTATCAATATTCAATTATTAGCATTTCATTAAATTACCTATACAGTAGGTACCTATACATCGTACTATAATTTTAATTATACTCTATGGAAGGTGACCATGGTTTGCTAGAGGTGCATAGTTTAGCAAAATAATAAATTTGGGTATGCATTAGAGTCATTACAGTATACAGGGTGGAACGAAACGACGATCCTTCGACGATGAATTTCCTATATGGGACCAACAATGAAAACGTACGTGGAAAATTGTCTTTTTCATACCATTTCACTCTAGCTAATTAAAAAAAAATCAGTGCACTTGTATTTCTTTTTACTCTAGATTTTAATCCATACATCAGAAATTGAAAATAAAACATCATCTCATACAAAAATCACCACTGCGTCACGTTTTTTAGGGACACAAAATAAGCCAACGAAATTAATTTTGACCCAGGTACTACTTAATCTATCCATATAGGCATTTGTTTTGTTTGTGTTCGCATTTTAAACATGTATTGTCTATTTGAATAGATAAGCACTGCATACATAGGTACAACAGGGTGCTTAGACAAGTTGCCAATCGCTAACTGTCTAACGAAAAGCTAGCGAAAGGCAGCTAACTGTCTATGTCGCACTAATATGAAAGAGTGACAGAGAGGGAAAATTACGATACGCTGCTAAGCGTTAGCGATTGGCAACTTGGCTAAGCATCCAGGTGACTTACTTAAGTTTTTTATCTACCTATACCAATACAACATTTTTGCCGTGTGGTGACGGCAGTAAGAATACATTTGTCATCACCATCACCCCAACTCCTCCTGCGGGTGTCGTAAGAGTCGACTAAGGGATTGAAGCTGACCATTCTACAAGATTGATGATGGGCAGCAGCGTCATCATAGTGGACACATTACTGCGATCGCCAATACGCTTGCCCAGCGTGGTGATTATGGGCATTTACCTCCTAATGCGTCTATACGCATAGTTAATAGGAGAGGCCTACGTCCAGCTGTGGACTAACATAGGCTGATGATGATGACCTATACAACCATGATATGATGAACACTTTCGTGAATCCGTACATAATTTCGCATGTCTAGTAATTTATTTACTACCTATCCTGAACAAATGCATTTTTGTTCCAGCCTAGCCATGTAAAGTCTCCCACCATGTCTTCCCAAGTCCTGACTCCATACCGTCGAGACTCCGAAGAGTTGAACATCGAAGAAACCAGCCGCTCGAACAGTCCCAAGAACATGAAGTATTACGAGGAGAAGACGACCCTGAACAGCGCGAAGAAGTCCTTCTGTATTGATGCTTTACTCTCCCCGGAGTCCAGTCTTCAGGATAAGATGACGCATCAGAAGTATTTGGCGTTTATTCAGAATAAGAATTATATAACTAGGTAAGGTTTAGAAGAGCATTTCTAAAAAATGTTGTACATTTAATCACGTCATACTGTATAGGGGGAGGGGGGGGTCAAGAAAAAATCACACAATTATCATCATAGGGGAGGGAGGGTCATCAGATAACTCGTGTAATTTTTTGTCACTCTGCTGAATAGCGTATAATTTAAGATAATTTTAAGACTTTAAGCATAACCAGATTTCAAATCCTGAACTGAGTTTTAAAACTTCGCAGATATTTACCTCGTAGTTGGCAAAAAAGTTTTTTCCCATCACGTGTGCAATAAAGTACGTAAATTAAAGTTTTAAAGGACTACCTACTTAAGTTGGCAAAAAATTACACTTCATATTGGCTAGCTTCCTGAAAATATCACCAAGTATCACCATGGGGGGTGGGGGGATCTAAAATAGGCCAAAATCTAATGACGTGATTAATGGACAAGCCGTTTGGAACACATCTTCGAAAACGATAAAAATTGGTAGGCTGGTAGAGACAATGATGCTGAGCAAGAGCCACCAAATTTCCCAAAATGTCCCAAAATGTTTGTGTGAAACATTCCGTTTATTTCCTCGTCTATACAAACTTTTTGAGATATGCTTTGCGGTGAAGCTCAGAAATGTTTTGTGGTTAGTCGTAGACTATGGTTTGGGATTCCAGAGTTGTCATCCTATGCACATTACTGACTAATAGACAAAGATAGGAGTATTAATTGTGTATTTAGTTAGGATGGCATGGCAACAAGCATACGGACTGCCTGAGGTTAAGTCGCTATCGTCATCATCATGGCCTTAGCGTCTATGGCAGACGATTTATGGTATAATATTCGAGAAGCACCTTTTCTGATGACTCAATAGACCGATGCGAGACCGACATAGTCTACCGCAGGATTGACAAGGAAAGTTTGCGGAAATGGGCGCCAAAGCACCTATCGTAACCTGTGGATATCTGAAACTCCAGAGGTGATCTGACATAACAAACGCTTGGATTCACTGTGTGGTCACCAGCCGTCGAAACAGAGACCGAGAGATCTTAAAAACTAGCAGGAACAGCAGGCCTAGCTAAAATGTCATTCTGCAATCGTATTCCGTATGCAATAAGTCACGTGACCATAATAATGTATGGAAATGGTCACTCTGTCTGTCATTCTCGTCTCTACTTATCGCTTATCGTATACGGTGCACTGTTAGTAAGATCTATTACCTACGATACGATTGACACATATTCTTAATAGCAGCAGAAATACCTAGTAAAAGCTTAAGCTGGGCGAGTATCGCCGTGTCTCTTTTATTTACATAAGAATGCGTATCTTTTATTTGTGTTTATAGCCGATAGTTCATAGCTTAGTAGCTCGCGGTGAGACCAGGGGCCCGTTTCTCGAACGTTTGTAACTTGTAATACAAGTGGAAGTCTCTTTTTAACCGACTTCAAAAAGGAGGAGGTTTACAATTCGTTGAAATCTTTTTAACACTATTAATTAGATAAGGACTTCCGCTTGTATTACAAGTTACAAGCTTTTGAGAAATGGGCCCCAGTGCCTAACAGTAACATTTGAATTCGTACAGAAACAAATCAAATGTTTTAAAGATAGATGACCGATTCCTTAAACCAGTTGGAACAAAAGAATCTTAAGTCATAAACAATGGAAGTGACCTCAAAGTGTCAAGTACAGGGCGTTGACAGGTCGAGAGACGTTTAAATCTGTCTTTCATTACAGGTACCAAGACAACTACGACGCCCAAATAGAACAGAACACCATAAATAAGTTCCCAGAGAGCGGCTCCGGGCAGAGCAGTCCCAGAAGTGGGAGCCCAGGGTCTGATGATGGCAACCGTTCTGGAAGCTACAGTCCCCCCATTTCCCCAGGCGTAGAGGGAGGGAATGAGGAGTATGAAAGTTATAGACCAGGTTAGTTTCGTGTGCTAGATTTGGTCAAAGCAGTCCCAGACATGAAAGCCTATAATTCTGATGACGCAGGTGTAGGAGCTCAGGGTCTGTTGATGGCAACCATCCTGGAAGCTATAGCCCCCTCATCTCGCCAGGCGTGGAGGGAGGGAATGAGGAGTATGAATGTTATAGGCCAGGTGAGTTTGGCTTGTTAGATTTAGTCAGAGCAGTCCTAGAAATGGAAGTTATGGAGCAGGTGAAGTAGGAATCCAGGGTCTGATGATGGAAACTGATCTGGAAGCTACAGTCCTCCTGTCTCGTCAGGCGTGGAGGGGGGCAATGAGGAGTGTGAAAGTTATAGGCCAGGTGAGTTTTGTTGGTCAGAACAGTACTACATTAGAAGCCTTTAATTCTGATGGGGCAGGTGAAGTAGGAGCCCAGGGTCTGATGATGGAAACAGGTCTGGAAACTACGGAAACCCTATCTCGCCAGACGTGGAGGGAGGAAATGAGGAGTAGGAGAGTTATAGGCCAGGTTTGATTCGGGTAAAGTAGGTAGGCAGGTGGTGGGATTCTGGGAGCCCAGGGTCTGATGATAGCCATTGTTTTGAAAGCAACAACCCCCTCGTCCATTTCTCGTTCCGGGAGTTTATTCTTCATTATTTGCATCGATCCGTAAGCTGTGCAAATATTGGGGGTCTTGAATCGGAATCCAATGATCCTATTTTTTTTATTCCTTTTTTAAATCTAAGGCTTTTTGGTGGTCCCATGTTTATCGTTTGTGGTCGTTGCCGTCACGTTTTGTATGACACGTAGCGCGATAAACGGTAAAAGCGGAATCATCTTAAGCCACCTAGTCAACAGTTCGTATCTTCGCATTTTTAAATTTCTGTTTTTCCTAGCACAGAGTAGGGGCTACCACGATGTACAAATGCGATTCGGTTTAGAACCAAAACTGAAGCGGGATGTGCTAGTTCCGTAGAATAACTGTCAAAAACTGACAATACGAATCTAAACCGAACCGTATTTAAGAAATACTCATAGCCCCCCAGTATGCACTTTTATTGCCATAAACCCAAGAGGATTTCAAGCATCCAAAGACAAAATATTAACTTATCCTCATTTTCCAGGAATAGTCCCAAAGCCTGGCCTGCTCCCGCAGCCAGTGATGATGCAGTCTCCCCTCTTCAACTACCAGATGCCAGGCCCAATGCCCTCGGCCTTCCACCACCCTGGAGACAGGGTGCTTCATCACATGCAGCTGGAGTGGTTGGCTAGGACTGGGATGTTCTACCATCGGATACCGGAGTTGGGAGGTACGATAACTCAAAAATTACTTCTCAGGAATAAGCCTCCAAATATATAAAAAAAAAATTATTCATCAAATCAATTATCTAAATCACAATCAACATCCGCAACACAGGCTTCGCCAGGTATGACTACAACAGAATATCAACAATAGGCATCGTCACATACAATTAGGTACAAAGATGAAATCCGCAACAGGCTTTGTCAATCTTAATAGCTAGTTACTTGTACCACGAACACCCCGAAACGTACCCGGCCCAAACGTGCCCATTACACTAGCAGCGTTGCCGCGCTGTATGGCCAATGAAATCTGTTGTACCAGGTACGATCCGGAGCGAGGGTCCAAATATATTGATTTAAATTTTCACGATTATCATCCATATTTTAACGACAAACAGGTTTTAATCGCGTAAACTTACGTTTAATATTATCCCGGCGTTTCGACGATATGTCGACGATCGCAGGCAGACTGCCGACAAAATGTATCAATCAACGCTTTCCAGCTGCACGGGTTACGAACTACCCGCACTTGGTCTTGATTATTCACTTATAGACTAGGGCTGTTACTACTGTCACTAGGCCTACGCACAACACTAATGCCCGCCTTCCACGGAACGGGCTGATTAAAGGCTCCGTTTAACTTACACCGCTGGTGTGACTTACAGCCGTCAACTGCATACTAGCACTTGGCCAGCGATGAACGTGAAACGGAGCCATTAATGAGTCCGTTCCGCTCGCAGTAGAAGGCGGGCATGAGGGTCGTGTTAAGTTATACTTTTGTGCAATAAAATCAGAATAAATGAATGAGCTTCTCCTTACTTCAAAATAGTGTGAATTTACTTCGCCTTAAAAGGTAAACGCGGTAAATCCCACGCCTTAATACTCAATCACTTATCTCAAATCGAAAGTTAACTGCACATTTCAATATATTTCTTGTCCGTACCATCAACACTTGCAACGAACGTCATCCATAATGCATTCATCGCACCCTCCAACCACTGCATAATAGGGGAGGTGGCAAACAAGCAAACAGGTGACATGTGGCTAAGTCCCCTCGCAAACATTGCCTACAAATCCTTTTCATACGGCCAAGTGCATATGTCGCAGGCGTAAGGGTTAGTTTTGAGTATTTTGGTGTAAGGGGTAAGGAAAAGGGACCATATGTGACAGGTTGGATTAGCTTAGTGTTGATGTGGTGACGTTTTTTATGTCATTGTTGTGTGATTAATACGATTTGGGTTTTTTTGTCTTTTTATATAGGTACAGTGTGTTACCAAAATGCAAGCTTTTATTGAAACCAAGCTATGATATGCAGATAATTAACCAAACCTTAAGTTTTCATATTATTTCATCCTCACTGTCATTGTTAATTGTCATAGTTAATTATTTTCGAATGAAATAAGGAAAAATAAGTAAGAAGTAACGTATTAAAAATATGTCTTGACAAATAAGCAGCATGTCTTAGCCGTTGAACGAAAATAAAATGTTACTGTAGATAATTAAAATACTTAGTAAATTATATTAAACAAAAATGTTAGGTCACCAGGCCCCAATTTCACCACATTGACAAGTGCTACAATTGTAAATTTACTGTTTCTGCAATCTGGGGCGTCTATAGGCTACAGTTACCGTTTACCATCGGAAGGGCCGTGCGTTTGTTTACCACCAACATAAAATTTAGTGTAGGAAATTTAGTAAATTAGCAGTAAATAACTACTTTTTTGCGAAGCAAAATTACAATTGTCACATAAACACGACAATTGTAGCTAAATTCCGACATATGCCGAACCTCATGTCAAGATTGAATGCGTATTGTACTAAACCTTGCTACAATTGTCACGGGTTTCGGAAAATAAAAAGTAGTTTATTAATGATTTGAAAACGTTATTAGTAATAATTTTATGTTGGTTGCAAACAAGCACATGGACCGTCCGATACTAAGCGGTAGCCGTAGCCTACGGAGGCCTGTGACGTCAGTAACAGTGATATTTTACAATTGTCAGACTTGTAATTATGGTGAAATAGGCCACAGGAGCGATTGCAACTATGGGGTAAATGTCGCTAAATAGCATAATTGTTGAATAGCACTTGCTTATCAGCCCCCTAGTGATTACGGAGGTGGCACCCCTAGTGTATAATACACAGCGTCCACTATGACAACCCTGACTTATGGGCTATTACTGTATAGAGATGGACTATCGATTTACTAGTTTTTATGGCTGAGGAATAACAGTTTATCGTTTTAAGAAAATAAAGTCATCCATGAAGTAAAATAAACAATTAATAAACAGTAATAACACGTAAACTTTTGAGGCAATTGATAGTATTAAATCGATACTGTTATTCTATAGCCATAAAAACTAGTAAATCGACTATCACCATAATTGTTCTTTAGTACAAACTATTTGTATTATTTGTTAATCAAAATCAAAACGAAATACATAAAATCAAAAATCTATAATTATTGGTAAAAGAGACAAACATAATATATATATATATATATAATACGAGTACCTACATATATTATATCAAAGGAAGTACCCATCACGATTATTCTGTCTTTACTGACATTGCAAAACTGATTACAATATGAAAATACGATCAATCATAGATTATACCTATTTCGTTCAGGTAACAGGTAGAATTAAAATAAAATGTACTGTATATTTTCAAAACTACAATTTATGTACATAGATTAAATCTAACTAATCTACTTAACCTAACCTATATCTAAGATTGGCCCTTGTGGTATTGTACCGAGGATGCTGGTGGTATTTCCTCGCTGTATCGCAATACTGATGCGTTGTGCGAGGAAGTCGCCAGCTCTTCGGTCTTTAGTTACATCAACCAGACGTTTCGCGATCTCAGCAAACAATTTGCGTGCGCTGGGGCCCCAAGAACCTAAAGTTTCTACGCCAAACGGTACAAAATCGTACTCTTTGCCGAGGCCATTATATTTATTACGTTTTAAAAAATTCGGCATTTTCAGCCGCAGCGGCTGCCTTAAACGTAGTTCGTTGAAGATGGGACGGTGCCAGGGTGTCTACGCAAGTAGCATCCCATACCAACATCCGTCCCAAGCTCCAAGGAACCAAAGACACACCATCAGGTCTCTTACCATCATCTCTAATAATACCAGTAGGCTCAAGAAGAGCAGGTACGTTGATCGTGGCAAGAGACCTGCGGATTATGTCGTTAAGCGTCGCATGTCTGGAAATACGGCCTGCGCTTTTTTGACAACTTAGTCCATGGTGTCCCAGTCGGTCAACGTCTGTGCCACAACAGCATAAGTGAGGGGTACATACCGCGGCCCCGAGTCTCAGGCCGGTTGCGAGCCTAAGAGAGGCCGGATCCAGGAAAGTACCAGTACTAGCCGAAGGATGGGCATGCAGCCAGTAACCAGCTTCCCGGGTTCCGACTGCCAAAAGTCTCGCACGATCCGGACCTGCAGAGCTGTTTAGAAGATAATTGTGTGTTAGGAGACTGTATATCGAATTAAACTTTCACGATTTTCACTCATATTTTAAAGACAAACGGGTCTTAATCGCGTAAATGCCCGAAACGTCAGAATATAATTAAACGTAAATAAGTTTACGCAATTACCTAAGACCCGTTTGTCTTTAAAATAAAAATGTACATTTTCATATTTCATCATACACATACAAAAATTGATAACATAACCAATAATGTAGGTAAACGACTCGTAATCTCAAATTCCCCATTTTTAAGATAAATCTTATCTCTTCAAAGATACGGGAGGCTGACACAGATGTATGATTAATGTTCTTATTATTAGGTATATATGTGTCAGACTAGGTACTTAAGTTTTATCTTGGATACTACGTGTTACAAAATGGATCGTTTCAAGAGTAACTAAACTGTCGATTTAAGATAATAATAAAGTTTTTAACACACTAGGTATGTACTACATCTACGAGCGCGACTGGTTTATACAAGTATATTTATTTTCATCACACTTGCTGTCTAAGCCATTGCTTGCGTGCGTAGCGGGAGTAATAGAAAAGTGAAATTCCCTAGGGAGTAATAGAAGTGTCAGTACGTCATTTAATAATATTATGTCTTAAAACTTATTTTTTGTCGGCAAGTGTGATGAAAAACATTGTATGCATCACGGTCGGTAAGCGGAATACTAACTCAAGTCATAAAAGCCCTCCGCCTAACGGCGTCGGGCTTCTAACACTCTCGCTAGTCGCTAGTAATTCCGTACTTACATCCCTTGATGCACAATGTACTATTATCTCTTTGCTTTACAAAGTGCTTATTATTATATTTCTTTATACTTGATGAATACTAGCTGTTGAATCATCGGACTCTTGTAATCAGTTACTCCCTACTCTACGAAATTCGTCGTTACACAAAACGTGAATCGTTGATTTCGTAGAGTGGGGGATAGAATAGCGAATGCTCGTTTGGTCTGAATGTGCCTGAACGCTATCCTGGAAAAGGGTCGAATAAATATAAGAAAAATGTCTCAACTTTCTTGTTATAATCTCAAGTTAAAAAAAACTTGCCTTTCAGAGCGCCGCGAAGAAATAGTTCTAGTAGCTATTGCAATTCGACAGAGCATATAATAAGTACCTGTTAATACGTTAACCATATAATACAATCTGTATGGCCCGAAACCCTTGGCCTTTACCAGGACTTAATCTATAAGACCAGACCAAATTTCTTGAAAATACTTACAGTCATTTTGGTGCAAAAGGAATTTAAACATAATTGTAAAGGTACCTACAATGGCCCGTGACTATACGAGTAGATTTACGCATAAAAGTGGCGACTGACTTGTAACGTTTGCTTGTAATGTATCGTTCAAAGCCAGCATGTTGCATTACAGTTACATTACAGCTATGCGGCGAACGCTCATCGTGAGCGCTCTGTTCATTTGTGCTCCGTCCATTTTGTTTAAAAATAGCAGATATTATGGAGGTCGCGTGTGTTTTACTTATTTTAATAAGTTATTGTTATATGAAAAACAAGAAGAAAAAAATGAAACGATATTGGATATTTTTTTCTTGGCCTAATCAACTGTAATTTGCATTTCGTCAGATAAATTCTTCCCACGCATAGTTTTTTTTTTTATTTATTGAAATGATCTTTATTCGTGGGATCCCACAGTATTTCCTTTTCTCTGTATTTGTCAATAAATGATAAAACTTTCTCTCTATCCCATTCCATATTTAGTTTTTTATTAAAATCTAGTTCACAAACAAAATGACGGTAGAAATGCTCTCGCGGCAACTAGCGAACCTGTACTGACTTGTTATGTAATGTAACACTCAAAGGGATTCGCGTAAAAACCGACAGCCGAGTGGAGCACGCGCCCAACTAGCAAAGAAGTCATATAAATCAAGAGTTATACGACCTTTAGCCATATAAGAGTTTTATAGTCGTTTTTAGTTAACCTGTTAGTCAGATAAACGTTATAAATCTGATAGTTTAGTCGTCCTACCAAATAGTCTAATTACTATGGTAAATAAACGTTTTTGCGACTTAATTATACAACAATCATGTAGAGGTTTTAAAGAAAACGTTTACTTAATGATGTTCAAAGTTGTATAAACGTTTTCGTCTTATAAAGGGTTTAGAAAAAACAGAACCGTCGTAATAAGGTCATTTTTACAACGTCTACATAATTTTATTGTTGTATAAGTGATATCATAAAACCTTATCTCGACAGTTATATAGCGGTATTGAAGGTAACTTCAATATGACAAAACGATATCAGCGGGACTGTTATCTACCCTTTATTCAACAGTTGGTTATATTAACGTCAAACAAAAACTTTGAAAAACCTTTAGTTGTTGCCGAACTCGTTATATTCCTTTTATTGGACTATATGTTTTTAAATTGATTTTAAGTTACGGTTATAAAACATCATGCAATTTATAGTCGATTTGAAATTAATATTATAAAACATCAGTCGCCATTTCGTGAGCATCACAGTACTATTTAAAAGAAAAAAACCATGGACGTTACATCGTGGAAACGGTACAAACGAAGTGGCGGACTAGTAACGGCGGCTTAGTAATGGCGGACAATTTGTAGTCGTTATAAAAACCATTACTTAAGATAAAGTTATATTGTAGTCGTATAAGTATAAATCCATGACTTGTTCCAAAATGGCTAACCTTAACTATAATAAAATATGAAGAAATATTGTTATAAATTATAATTATTTCGCATATATTAAGAGCGCGACAGCAAAACACTGTATATCATCATAAACTTTAACGGTAAAGTGACCTTCCCATACGAATTCAGCTCACGCCAAATGTGCAAACGCTCAATATATAGAACAATAATTTCTATTACAAATCTTATAAAATTACCTTGTATTATTTTTCCGTACACTTTTTTGTCACACACACCAAGTTTTGCGCGTATCTAAAATAAATGTCAGGAGCAGTTTTATAAATATAACTTAAAAACATTTATGTAACTTAAAAGTCCGATAAACAATGAGTAAGGGTTATACTAAACCTTCTATAAAACAAAATGGTCAGTAATAAAACATTTATTTGATATTTAGGTCGCGTAAAGGTTTTTGTTGTACTCTTTATACAACGTTTTGGTCATTCCTTAATCGTTACAATACCTTTAATAAACGATTTAAGTCGCCATGCAAACCTTTATTTAACGTTTATCTCACCAATAAGTCGTATAATTTGCGCCACTTTCGCCTTTTATAACCGTTTACCTTACGTTTATATGACCAACCAAATTAGACTAGAAGTTATATGCAAAACGTTGTCTCAACTTCTATATGACTATATTTTGCTAGTTGGACGGTGCTCGCGGCGAGCGGCTCGGCTCGCTGCACTGACTGTTGTAATGCTCGTGTTGTATCACGTTACATTACACCGAAATGTTACTAGTCAGTCGCCACCTTTACGGCTATGAATAAATTTAGTTACACTAAGTTGACAATAATCTAATTATAATTTTAGTTCATGTCGAGACAAAAATCAATAAAAATTGAATCAGACTAATTTGTTTAAAAATAAATGTAATTTCGATTTGCAAAATAAAAAGTCCGCTTCCATACCTCACACCGTTTGACAGTGCAAATTGACGGTACTTAAATATAATCGGAGCAATAAAAATAGTGTTGCTCTAAACGGAGGGGTGCTGGGTACAAATACAAATATACAAATAGTGGCCATTTTAATATTGCTAATTTAGAGAAGTAAAGCTTAAAGTAATGTAATTTTTTCTGTTTTTTTTAATTAATCAATGAGTTATTACTTATTTTTTTTATTTTTTAGTGACTAGAGGTTATTGGCGTTTAATCTTTTTTTTATTGTTCTACGTATAATATACATTTTAATTTTATAATATTAGATATAAGGAAGGAATGAGGATACAAAATTGCCAAAATTAAACAATAGGTATATGCGTAATATTTCAAAATCTAAATTACACAATTTTATGTAACGAAGGTAGACAACTGACCTCTCAGCCCACCCTGATGGAAAGCGGGGACCGGGGACGAGGCCCATATACATAGTGACCAAAATCGCCTATGCGCTGCCTACCCTGAGGACTTAGATGGATTGCCTCTATTTATGCCAGTAATTACACCGGCTATCTTAGGGACTGCTATGCTATTCTCTTATTGACACATTCGACGCTGCGTTCATCAACGAGCTCGATGTCGAGACAGCCTTGTCTAAAATCCTAGCTGTTTGATTTGACATTAGGAATCGAGGCTGTGAGCGAGCTTGTGGACGAGTTCGTCGCTGTTTTTCGTTAGAGAATACGAAGTTCATACATTAAACGTCAAACTTTCGACGCAATGTAGTTACAGCTCACGCCGCATTCGTCGCCGAGCACTAGTGTCGTTTAAAGTACATTAGTGAATACCATTTTTAGGCTCGACGCTGCCGCAGCACTGACACAGCGCTGACAGCAAGGCGGTTTCCTTAGTGAATAACACTGCTGGTCTCACAAGCGAGCTAGTAAGCTATGAACTATCGGCTATAAACACGAACAAAAGATACGCACTCGCGTGGAAATAACAGAGACACAGCGATACTCGCCCGGCGGTGATAGCTGATAGCCGAGCGAGTATCGCCGTGTCTCCTTTATTTACGCGGGAGTGCGTATCTTTTGTTCGTGTTTATAGCCGATAGTTCATAGCTTAGTAGCTCGCGCCGCTCGCGGTGAGACCTGTGCCTTACCGCCAAACCGGAACACAGTACCTACTGACTATTTAGCGGCGCAGGTTAACGGGTAAGACGGTGGCAGCTATCCGGGCGGACCTTGCACGAGGTCCTACCACCAGCAAAGTTTTAGAGAAAACCATGAAACAAAATCGATCTAATATAGATTTTTCCATAAAATTAGAGGCATGAATGATAATCAGGCGTGAATATTGAGCGTATTCGTATCCAATCTGGCGGTAAAAGATTAGCCGTAAATGCATGGCATTACGGCCATCTGTCACTGCGCGGTATATTTGATTAATTGTAGTAATGGGGTAGGTGTTCGAAAGTATTTTTAGGCAGACGCCACACTAATATATCGTCAAGTCTTGCTGTAACCGTACGCTAGGCGCCTTAACGCCGCGGCCACGACATCGGTCTAAGGCGACCGGCTTAGCGGAAAACGTATGGTGCTCCCTCTCGCACCTATGTCGGCATCCCGGTCCCACTCATGGATTCGCTCGCCGCTGGTCGCCTTAGACCAATGTCGTGGCCAGGGCATAAACCATACTCTAAGGGTGCTGCTCCACTGACGCGGAGCGGAGCGGAGCTGTGGGAGCTCGGCCAATGAGACCGCATCACAGTGTTTCGAATTTTGAATTTGATGAATGTAATTGGTAAATTTTGCACAGCTCCGCGTCAGTGGAGCCGCACCCTAAGGACAAGCAATACATGCATTCACCTTCTATCCGAATACCTTTCGGTTTTGGGCCCATTTCTCGAACACTTGTAATACAAGCGGAAGTCCTTATCTTATTAATGATGTTAAAAAGAGACCACCACTTGTATAACAAGTTACAAGTTTTTGAGAAAAGGGGGGAGAGAATTGGTGCTGCCATCTATTGAAGATTTTGTGAAAACTCAAATCAAATTATGTCATACATATACCAAAGACAAATAGACCAAGATCACCAACGTCCGAGGTGGGAATCGAACCCACGTACTCAGCTTTAAATAAATACACAAATATAATATTTAGTGAAAAATAAATAATTTAATATGACTTTTCACAAAAAATCCAAAATACTCATTAAAATGTGTGTGTTTGATTAAATACACTTAAGCAGTTTTCACTTCTGATGCTATTTTATTATTGTGTCTGATCTATTTGTATGTGTCACTATATTGTATGTGTGAGTTGCCTAAGCACATAAATAAACGGCACATAAGTCACTAATTATGAATTAACTCGCTAACCCGCGTCTGCAAATCTGATTTAAAAATCAACCGTGAGGGTACCCCGGTGTTGGGCGCGGCACCACTGTCCGCGGGCTACATAATTGTCATAAAACTATGTTCAAATATATATTAAAATCACTCACTTTTAGCTCGGTTGCCCTGAAAACCAGCGTCGTGGCATCTGATTTTGGTGTTCAAATCCTTACTGTTCATACTTGCATTTGAAGGGTCCACGGAAAAATCATGTCCAAAGCCTAAAAAAATCAGAGCAAATTCACACCTTATTCTGTTAAAAGTAAGGTGTTTTTTCCTTCTGGAATTTGAACAGACTAGACATGTTCTTTCCGTGGATTTCGTCATTTATTGTTCTGTATTGTATGGCACCAAAATATAAACCATTCTTATGCTTATTCTTATAAAGTTATAAATGAGTCGAGTCACACGGAAACGTCGAGATGAAGTTGAATTTAATTACTTAATTACTGTACTTAAATACGAGTTTATCCGTTTAATTTTACAGTTTTATTTAAATGGGTCGATTACAAAAAAATGTACCTACATAGGATTTCATGAAAAAAAAGATGTTGGTTACCGAAAATTACATTTTAATACAAGTTTTCTGTAATATTATTTGCAATTACATCTATACTTATCGGCAGTAGAATCCAAAAAAAAATGTAAACAAAGTCAGCTATGACTTTCCGATTTTTCCGTTAACGATTTAAAAAAAAAAACAAGCCGTTATAAAGAGGGTAATATTTTGCCGCCATTTTGTTGAGTTGATATTGTGCTGTTATGAAAATATAATTGTGAAAACTTGTCTTTAAAGTACATTTTAGTTGGAAATGTGAATTACTGATTAGTACGGTCGGCTCTAATAATATGTATACCTACAATTTTGATCCTTATTCCTTTGACATACGTTCCGAAACGTATACGTGTTATTAGACGTGACTGTAGTACCTAGTCACTCAGCGTATGACTATTGTGTCGTTAGTAAATTTAAATATTGTTGTAGGTACAAATTGTATCAAACACAAATGTTATATTATTATTATGAAGCTATATGAACCCTATTATGAAGCTTCCTACGCTCGTTTCATAATTGTATTAAAAATATTAATAATTATCACAATAGTCTTCACAAACAAATCTTTAAAGCCACACTATGAAAATGACCGAAAGACCGAAACCCCTTGAAATGGCCGTCGGCCTCTCTGAAGTCTGATTACCGCCGACAGTGGACCCCACCCGAGGCCTTAAGCCAATTACCGGCAGCCAATTTGTTCGCACAAACAAAGGGACGCCGTAGGGATGAGGAGGTATCGATATCGATATCGATGTTTAAATGCTTAACACATCATTGTAAATACATTGTTATTTACTACATGGCAACAGACCTTGAATAATGCTTAACACATTCGTAAACCTAAATTCTTAACGCATTCGTAAATATACATGCTTATAGGTGAAAAAGTTAAGAAAAGCTCCTGTTGTATGCGTTTGTAATCTATCCATATAGGCATTTGTTTTGTTTGTGTTCGCATTTTAAACATGTAGGTATTGTCTATTTGAATAAACTTGACAGTTGACTTACTTAAGTTTTTTACCTATATCACATTCGTGAATCTAAATGCGTAACACATTCGTTGTCATACTCACATGTGCACCCTTCAACTTCATACAGACCAGTAAATCAGCCGCCGTAGCATATACCATTTTTTTTACTTTCAAGAGGAAAGTAAAAAAAGGTACCTATATAAATATAGCTGCTTTTCCAGCATTTGACGTCTTTGACACATATTGTGAAACACTTTCGCAGATTTATGCTTAAGTTGATGTTGATACCAATAAATACCAATAATTTTAACAAGAAATGTACGTGAACTTCAGTATGCTTAGCACATGATTGGCTCGACAGTATCTCGCCGTGAGATAGTCTATCCATCCCTCTTTTGTTAATATAGCTAGTGAAGGACGGAAGATCTATCTCGCGGCGACATACTGTCGCACCAATCATGTGCTAAGCCTACAGGTTTAAGATTTTAAGTTGGTGATGAAACCAATATTGTGTTCTGAAAGTACAGTATGATCATGAAATTATGCAGTAAGTAAGTGATTATTTGTAAACATAGGTACATGTATAGTAGGGATTGCAATCCAGCAGTGTTTTCAATCAAGCTGGATTTTTGCTGGATCGGCGTCAATCCAGCTGGATCCAGCGCGGATCCAGCAGGTAGAAAAAATACCAAAAAAATACGACTTTTTGCAATAAAACAGGTTATAATGAAAGGGAGGATAATAACGCACAATTTTGTGAGCATTATATATTTAAAAAAATCTTAAAAAAATAATTAATTAAGAAATTAAAAAACACAACTGCCGTTTTAAGCGAACTGAAAAGTAACAAATAATTCTTTTTCAGGTTAATTCTTGTGAGCGTATCTACATATAGGCGCTTGTCTTATTGCTATATTTTCTTTCGATTGCAGTCGGGGAACCTTTCATTACGAAAAATATTAAATATATGGAGGTTCCCCGACTGCAAACGAAACAAAATATAGTAAGTAATGAGACAAGCCCCTATATGTAGATACGCTCACATGAATTTACCTGAAAAATAATTATTTGTTACTTTTCAGTTCGCTTAAAACGGTAGTCGTGTTTTTTTAATTTTTTTATTTATTTGAAACCTTTTAGTGTACCCCTTAGTTTAAAATTGGATAGATTTTAAAAACCCGACTCCGCAGAAGGCTGAAGCTTCGCTCCGGGGACGACCCGTAATATCACCATCTGAAAACTCGCTCTACCTTAGCCCCGTCATCCCACGTGAAACAAACTAATTAAATGTCTCAAAAATAAAAGAAGTTTTAACCAAGATGCAAGATTACCACCCTATTTAGTAAAAAAAATGCACTGAAGAGTTAACCCCTCCTTTGACACTTCTCATTAACCAGTCTTTTACAGAAGGAACCGTCCCAGATCTCCTTAAAATGTCCGTTACTGAACCTGTATATAAAAAAGGCAATCACAATGAATGTGGTAATTACCGCCCCATAGACCTTCTACCAACTTTTTGCAAAATTTTTGAAACCATTATGTCAAACCGATTATATTCCTTTTGTGAAAAGTTTAAAATATTTAACGATTCGCAAAACGGTTTCCGAAAAGGTCGCTCAACATCATCAGCAGTTTTCAAGTACATAAACGAAGTTTTAAACACCATAAATGACAGAAAATATGCGATTGGTATGTTGCTAGATATAGAAGAGCAAAGCTTATGATTGTGTTTTATATGATATTTTGTTGCAAATAAATATTTGGAATAGGTATTAGAGGCTCAGCTCACAATTGGATCATAAAATAACTTACAGGTCGTACACAATGCGTTGAAATAGAATATCACAACTACATTTTGTCCGTGCGGCGACGGAGTAAGAATACAAATATCTCCGCCCCTCTGAAATAGTTTTAAATCACAATTTAAAGCTTAATTTCAATAAAACCAAACTCATGCAATTTAGACTCTACCAAAAACGAAGCATAAACATAGATTTCTCATTCCAAAGCACTACGTTAGAATCTGTCCACTCTTTCCCACTTTTAGGCATACACATTGATTCACCATAAATTGGAAGGAGCACACGTATTATTAGCCACGGCCGCCAAGGACTAAGCGCGGGATCGCGGAACCGTTTCAAACACGACGTAAAATAAGTTTATGTAAAGTTACATTAAAACGCGACACACGCGTTGAAACGGTACATTTTTTGCTGCATTTTATTTGCGGATCCGCAGCGCTGGATCCAGCACTGGCTGCTGGATCCAGCAGACCGAAAAGTGCGCTGGATCCAGCTGGATTGCTGGATGCTGGATCCAGCAATTGCAATCCCTAATGTATAGTAACAGTTTGCAGGTTTGTTTATTTTTTAAAATTTCAACTGAGGAGTGGTATAGTTGGTAATGACCCTGCTTACGAAGCTGGAGGTTCCGGGTTCGAAACCCGGCGAGAGCACTTTTATATTATATTTGTTACTTGGTCATGAATGTTTTCATATTTTAACGACGAACGGGTCTTACCTAATTACGAGTGGTCATCGTGAAAGTTTCAATTAATATAATTATAAATGTTTTTAATGAATTTAATATCCATTTTATAGATTGTCTATTTTAGTACCCATAACACAAGCCTTAATTAAGCTTACCGAGGAACTAGGTAGATTTGGAAATCACGGCGGCATCTCATGATTAGCACGAGATACGAATACCAAAAAGAATTTCGGTCATTCTTAATCAAAATAAAATAACCTAATCGATAACGACCGTAACGGTTCATTACATCCCTAGTGTAGTAAATAGGCAAAAAGGGAGCGTTTTCAGCAAGAATCCGTCTAATTGGTAGAGTCGTCGAGCCGAATCACTAATTAGAGGTTGCGTTACTTTCAGCGCTGTTTCAGTACCTACCTAGTACCTACCCACATTTAGTCGATAAATTAGATAAAATTTACCTATTAAACTACCTACATCAGAAGATAATGTAAATTATTAGAGAAATGTAATTTTCGACACGACGATTTCCAGAATTTGAGTTTTTAGATTCACCTGCTAAAGATGAATTATTAGGACATACTAAAATAATGAGTAGGAAGTAAAAAAGTTCCAATTTTGTTACCATTTTCCGTACACTTTGTATAGCGGTAATAAAGGAAAATTGATGGAAATATGGGATATTTTTTCCTTTTGGAATCGAAAGATCTCGTGATAATCGCGATTCTGAGTAGAAATTAGCCAAAATTTTCCCAAAAAGTCTAAATTATTAAAATGGATGGAATAAAAAGAAATGCTCATATGCTTGTTTACCGCTGTACGGTCGGGTCGGTCGGCTTTTATAATATGTACCTATACGATTTTGATCCTTATGCCTTTGACATACGTTCCGAAATATATACTTACATATTTTAAGACGTAACTGTAAAATCAAATTAATTTAAAAACAAACGACATATCGACCTACTTTACTTCCATCTTCGCTTTATCAAAACAACACAATTTGCTGTAACAAATGTTACAAACTTTTTACTAACACACGCATTTGTACTTACAACGTCTTATCTTCACTTACTTTAAAACATCATAAGCGCCGCAATTTCATATGAAGATAAGACGTTATTACTTCAAATGTGTGTTCGAAAGGTCTTAAGTATATTTTACAGGGATATAAGACATTGTAAAATGGGCGTGGCTTCTCACGCATGCGTGAAGTAAGAGACAGCCTTTTTTAGGGATCTTTGCTTGTGTTGTGTCCTGTCCTGTGGCTGTACATACCACTAACACCGAAGTTCGTAAATTTTGGGGATTTAAGATCCATTCATCCTTAGCTGTCTTATATAATAAACAACTTTCTAACCTAAAAGTACACGTTTTCTGTTGTAAACTACCATATATTTGCCTGTACCAAAATACCTGACTCCGTATT
The DNA here is from genome assembly GCA_025490895.1 of Thaumatotibia leucotreta. Classification (NCBI taxonomy): domain Eukaryota; kingdom Metazoa; phylum Arthropoda; class Insecta; order Lepidoptera; family Tortricidae; genus Thaumatotibia; species Thaumatotibia leucotreta. Next base: position 142,899 of record JALPQI010001225.1, on the reverse strand, counting down.
TGTGCAGTCCGTCCGTAGTGATTAGTAAATTGCTTAATTTGTAATCAAAGAAACAGCAGTTTACAACAGAAAACGTGTGCTTTTAGGTTAGAAAGTTGTTTACTAGATAAGACAACTAAGGATGAATGGACTTTAGAGGCAAACCTGAATTAAACATCCAATAAAAACACTTAAAATGGTTGTTAGATTGATTTATCAGCCTCCGTAGCCTAGTTGGTAGTGACCCTGCCTACGAAACAGGAGGTTCCGGGTTCGAATCCCGGCGAGGGCATTATTTGTGTATTTATTTATCACAAATATTTGTTCCTTGGTCATGGTTGTATATGTATCTATCTATTATATTATATCGTCGCCTGGGACCCACATCACAAGCCTTAATTGAGCTTACCGTGGGACTAGGTTGATTTTGTGTAAGATGTCCCAAGATATTTATTTATTTTATTTATTTATTTTTTTATGCTTGCAACGTTTTAGAGTGTTTAATAAAGCCACCAAAAATGTTTCAACAAGGGATTTTTAAATCACTTGCTATTTTTATATCCACGGATCTGTCTGACGATAAAGTTACATGTTTTTTTGGATCGATGATTAATCAGAAATTCCGATACAATTTCACATGCAAATGGATTCCACTTATCCTGATAACATAATAACATTTTAAAAACCGTGAATATTTAAATCAATTTAAAAATATTTACATCAATTCATCTATAAAAAGGCATATCAGAGCCTTCGAATGCGAAGACGGAGCAGGAATCCTATTAATCCTATATTACTAAACATCTTCGAACCTGTCCATATACAACGTGCTTCACCATTCGATTCACTGAAAACCACAGACACCCCAACAGATTTTTTTTATTTAATTTTAGTCTAGATAATTTGTTCTGAAATAAATTGTTTGCTTCTTTCATGAAAAAAAAATCATCTATAAAAATCAACTTTCCGATCATATAAGTGCAACATCATTACCAAGTGCCATCGATTAATAAATATTTCCAATCTATTTGGCCACGATAATCACCGAAACGGCCCAGCCACCGTCGCATATGGCGTCACTTAGCAAAGTGCCCCAAATTGCCAAAACACCCATAAAATTGCACCCCCATTCTTAAATACAACATACTGCACAAATGTCACTTATCGCCCTCTTAACACTTACTATTACACTGTAATTTAGACTTTATATCGCTAAGGATAACGTTCTTTTTTAGTTTGAATATGCAATACTGTTTCGAAATGACTCGCTAAGCTAATTTGAATTTTGTGATAATAGTTTTTAGGTTAGAAGTAGAATGTGCGTTCTAAGCGATATTTAAGGGGTGCATGCATTTAATATTTATTAGGATAATTAATTTAATGTTTAAATTAGGGATGCAGTTAGTATTTATTGTTGTTTATAGTGAACTAATTTGTTGGTACGGCTTAGAGGGGTGACAGGTTTAAATTGTGTTGTTTAATTTTGTTATTAATTTTATTGTTGCAATTATGGATGCGATTAAAAATCCAATTGAAATAAGCTATTGACAGAAATAACAGTATAAAGTTGTTATTATTTTAAGAACTTTGTTTAATTAATACATATAATATTTTGTATATTCAGAGATCGGACAAATGTGCGTCATTGTTCGCAATAATATGGACATGTCTCCAAGATGATTGAACAATTAATCATTTAATCATTTTCAAAAAATTACCTATTTGGCACTTGTAACTATGAAAACCCATTGTAAAAAGTCGCCTTAGAGCTTCGAAATCAAATTTCGAGGAATTATTCGTTTAATTATTAATTTAATCAACTTTGGTATCATGTATGGACATGATGCCAAATGTGCGTCATTTGCGATTATGGATTATTGCGAACAATGACGCACAATTGTCCGAGCTCTGATTATATTACTTGAACTATTTTCAATCTTATAGTTCTCAGAACTATAAGTACCTACCTACCTACCAATATTAAAGGCCTTTAATGAAAACTAAATTTAATGTGTTAATTTTTACAAAGTTAAATTTGTCTAACGACTTTTGGCAGTGAAAAAAGCCGAAAACATCAAATTTTCAAAGAGCAGTCAACTTTAAAAAATAAAATAAAAAAAAGAGCAGTCAGTAAAAAAGCACCTGCAGTTTTGAAATTTGTCGCTTTTTTCTACTGCCCAAGGTTGTGGAACAGAGTATGCCATTATAGTTTCAGTCCGAAAAACGAAAGTTGTCTACTCGGTGGGTGTCGGTGGTCAAAAGTTAACAGCTTCCATAAATCTATGTTACGATTTTATTACTTTGGTTTTTTGAACCCGGGAACCTAGTTGTACCGTCAATTGTTTTGTCCCAAAATTAGTACAAGAATTCCTTAACTTTAGGCATGTCCACCAAAAAGACGATAACCTAAATCTGATAATGGCCCACAATTGACGCGAACGTGATTATTGTTTTGGTTAACTTATGATATTAACTACTTACGTATATTTTTTTTCATACTTTTTTCTTTCATACGCCTACTTTACACGTCGTTTCATCATAAAACGAAAACAAGTACCTACTAAATTCTAAAAAATAATATTACCCACTTATCAAAAGAGCCCATCAGTCATCCCCAAATCGCACCAGTTGTAAAACATGTACTTTACTTTTATCGCCCTTACCCCGCTGGGGTAAATACCCCGTCGGGGTAATCTTACCCCATTTGCGATGACACTTGCCATAAATATGTGGTTTCGGGGATTTAGTTTAGGGTTCCGTAGACAAATGATGGTTCTGACAGTTGTATATGAATATGTTGAGATTTTTAAGCTGGGAACGAGATTTGGGGTTTCTAAGGTTTTTTTAACTTTAGATTATTTTTGTAGTCGATTGTACAATTTGTACATGCTATTGAACAGTAATCATATTTTTAAATATTGTTGTACAATATTAAAATATTATCAAACCGGGTTATTCGCGTAATTTACGTCGATGACATTAAGTAAAGGTAACACGTCGGGCTTTGACCGAGGGTGCTCTGGACGAGGACCCTGTCAATGGGCCGAAGCATGTCGAGCAAATATCGACTTAAATTACGTAAGACGAGATTACGTTACTCGAACTAATATTAATAATTTAATTTAATATGTTCGAGTCTCACTTTGGTTATAATTCTAAAAGTAGAAAAAAATCTATAGCAATTTTTCAGTTAAAAAAAAGGACAGGTACCTACTAATACTAATATGGCTGATTTTCCAAGCATTTGTCGTCTTTGACACATATCGTCAAACACGTTCGCAGATATATTTTAATGAAAGGTCATGCGGGGCAAATGCAACTATGAGATAAATTCGACTAATTGAAATACCTACTCTTAATTTGCAAAAAGATCATACTTACCTACTATTGTGTTGCTTTTGAAATAAATCAAAGAATGTTCTAGGTATCTTCCAAAAGTTCTTAACAACAGATTAAAAGAAATGTCCATTAGTTGAAATTACCTGTACCTATTTGCCCCGCATGACCTAATATCAATAATTTTAACTAAAAATCCAAGTGAACTCAAGGTTTAAGATTTTAAGTTCATAATAAAACCAAGGCTATGTTCTAAAATCTAAAAGTTCGTAATTATGGAATTATGTAAGTTTTTAGGTTTGTTTAATTTTTTTTATTCTACTTATTGTTCACAAAGAAACGCATCTTCCAGTTTACCATTTAGCTTGTTTAATCTATCACCTAACACGCACATGCGCGTTGTCGTACAAACACGAACAATGACGTTAAGTCGCCCGACTGAGCGCAAGACGGCAATCAGGGTAATTCGATTCTACCCCCTAAAGGGGGGGAGGAGGGGGGATCAACAGTCGTATTACTATGTACTCGTATAGCTGTGAGATGTGATATTGTTTAAAGCACAGATGTCATATATACCATAGATCAAGCAAACGTATCTACTTAGCGTGTCAAATGAACTCAGTAAAATCTACTGAGTTGTCCGTCTTTAATCGCAACTTGCAACTTTCGGGCGTCAAATTTTGTAAGTTGAAGTGAACAAAAACATTAATAATGCCTCCTTAAGTAATATTAATTGCAACACAAAAAAATATGAATACTTAAGGGCCTGAGACATATTTAAAATGGGTGCGCCAAAGTATTTATAAAATTGCAACTTAGATTATTGGAACTCCGAAAATGTTTCTTATACAATTTTACATCATAATGATCGGTATCTAGAAGTGATCTTTGTTCATAATTATCATCACTTAGAATTATTTGTGTTCATAATGTTGTTTTTCATACATATTTTTAGTACTAACTTTTATGTTTATATAATTTTTCACTATACTTATTTTATGCTATATAATCTAATGTTATATTTATTTTTATCTGTACTGGTTTTATGTATGAATTATTTTTGTTTAATTAAATATAAATCGTACTATTACTTTAAACACTAGCTACCTGCACAAATCAGGTTGTGGCAGAGTTAGCGTTGAAAATTTCCGGATTAAATCCCGTTTATTTCCAAACAGCTCGTTTTTTTCCTGATTTTTTCGAAAAAAACAATGAAATTTTCCACTTAAATTTTCAACTTTAATTAAACCAATGTAAATTAGGTCTAATTTTCACTTATACCAGGAGAACGCGATGTCACTGAGGAAAAGTCAATTGAAACAGATGGCGAGGAGTGACAGTGACAGTGACATTGATTATTTCTGTAAAAACCCGAAAAAAACGGAAAAAAACGAAGTTTTCATACATTCCCGAAAAAAACATGTTGTTTTTTTCCGACATTTTCAACGCTAGGCAGAGTATTGTACTAAACGGGTTCCCTCTATCTGGCATAACTTTTTTTGTCCGAAACGCTTACTTAGGTCATAACAGACTTGGCATAATCTATTTTGGCATAATCTTAATGAGGCAGAAACATAACTTGGCTTAAATAACAATATTTCGAACATTATTTAGTCCAAAACTATCTTGGCATATCATAATTTACGCCGAGTGTTATAAGACAGAAATTAGATTTGCATTTTTTTTGGGCTTTGTTGTGAGGGTGATCTGCAGTGAGCGAGCGAAGCGAGCGAACAAAACCTTCCGGGGCAGATCCGACTCGGATAGGTTAGGTTAGAAGACTAAGGCGGGAGCTTAGCTCCCGCCTTAGTCTTCGAGGTTATTTTTTTTTTAGCAACCTAGAAAGTACTCAGCTCAGTAACACAGTAAGTAACGTACAGAATATTACTACTACCTCGATTATATTGAGAGGTTGTAATTATTCCTTCTCTGTTATGCTAAAACAAACTATACCGATATTTTTTATGCACATCCAGATTATGCCTCATCATAAACAGGAGCATTGAAATTATGCTCGAATAATATTCGAACAACTCGAAATCTGCCACAACGAAATATGCTAAAGTTGAGTATGCCACAACCCGTGTCTGCACAAAGCCCATTATGACTAAGTACATAGTTTATGTCATATAGAATTATTCATTAAAGAATTATGCCACAACAGGGTGAACCTAATGGGAAAATGTTTATAAATAAACAATTTATTTCAAATAACTTTATGGGTATAGATTAATCTACTTGACGACTTTAGGAGGATAAAATTTCGAAATAAAAATCGTTATGAACATTGTAGGTAGAAGTATAATTTTTAGTAAGAAAAAAAGAATGAGATAAAATTTTCGGAGTAATGATGACTATGAGTAAAAAACGGTATTAGTAAAAAAATTCGAAGAAAAAATTGTATAAGTGCCAATATGGACCCATTTAAAATCATAGGCAAGTAACAACTTCAGTACAAAATCTGACACGCTCAGCTGCCAAACAAATGAATGAACTTGTTTCTTTTATCCAAATCTAATTCTGTGGTTTAAAGCGTGTTAGTTGTCCGTTTTGGTAAACCCTACGAAAAAATATCATGGAAGCCGCACGCCATACTAAATTGCCTTTAAAAACGGTCCTGAATTTTAGTTGACAAGTGTCACCCCGTCTTTAATGTGTCACGGTAATGAATTTCAATTATCAACCTATAAAAACTTAACCGCCATTTAAAAACGGTTGTGACTGGTCCATCAAAGTTTTAATTGGCTATATTATATAAACATTTGTCAAAGATGTTGCGCCGAAATACGCGCGGTGTTAAGAAAAGCGCTATGTCCTGCCCATCTAATTGAACAATTATTTTTGGGGGCATTTGTGAGCTGGCGTTAGACGTCCATGTTATATATGGTCGCAGAGTAAACCACTTTCTAAGTCGATTGCAAAAAAATGTGTACAATGTGTTTTCTGACCCACTGAAAACCCTGAACGACGAATGTGTTTGTGGTGAAATGACCAAACACGTCCCCATTCTTTATTCATATTCTCCAACAGTATAACGATGTCAGTAATTAATTATCAATTTTTTTTAACAAATCTCTTCTTAGAAATTAGAAGATTTGGTAAATTTTCAGTACTTTGAAGGCCATTTTCTCCTAATAGGTTGAGTTTAGGCAGCTAAAAAAATACGTGTCCATTACTTTAGACTACTCTATAACTTACCTATATCAAAATGAATCAAATCGGAGTCGGACAGTTGGGTACCCTTCCTTGTTAGTAGGCTATTTTTTTGGAGATTTCTGGATTAGTTCCATAGCAAAAGTTGTACAGTATAACCTACCAAATCACCTCGTTCAAGGTTTTCAGTGTATGGTGTAACACCCTGTAATCCCTGTATAATTAAATGTCTTTAATGAAAACAAAATTCAACTTTTAATAAGCAGCGACCACTGAACACAAAACTCGACACATTGCCTCTGAAAAACCTTGCGCAGGTATTTAGAGAGTTTTCTTTATTTACTTGTCCCCGGGAATCGAACCCCGACGGTGAAGACGGTCAAACAGACTCCCGTAAAGCCCCCTTGCTATTTATACTTGACTTGCCGTCGCAATCTCAAGGATATATGCTCTACCTAGCAATGTACAAGTTGCAAAACATTCTCGAAATTGCGGGAATTTACTCGGAAATTTCCAGTGGCGTAGCGTGCCTTGTCGGGGCCCCGTATAAAAATTTTTTGGAGGCCCTTATATGGAGGTATTATAAATTAGAAAGTTTTTATTCTTTTTCCTTCCACACTTTGGGGGCCCCGTATAATTGATACGGCAGATACGGCAGTAGCTACGCCCCTGGAAATTTCCGAGAATTTTGATGAGAATTTAAGAGTTCGTTCTCATTGAGAATGTTTCCATGAGAACTTATAAAAAAGTGCTATGAAGAATATTGTATTTCACAATTCAGTAAACAAGGCATAAAATATACCTTAAAAGGCATGTATACCTTCAGTTCGACGACCGTTTTCTAGTTAAATCCATTACAAAATCAATAAACATCCAAATAGAATAGATTTTTGGTATTTTAAGTATGTTAAGTGCCTATGAATCTGACAGCTGTTTGGGCCTCACGCCTACGGAGCGCCGTCTAGTGGCAGAAAAATATCGTAAACACTAATTGAAAGCAGCGGCCCTACCGCGAAAATCGAAATTCGTAAATTTCGAGGATTTGTCTCTCTCACTCTAATGACGCCTTCGTTTGAGTGACAGAGAAAAATCCTCGAAATTTACGAATTTCGATTTTCGCGGTAGTAGACCAGAGCATACTCCCACACGAACCGAGGCCATATCGCGAAAAGATTTACATGTCTTACACAAGGTGGCAGAAAAAATATCGAAAATCCTCATTGAAAGCAGAGCATACTCCCATACGAACCGGCGCCATATTGAAAAGATTTACGTGTCTTAGACAAGCGTGATCCGGTTTTGTTTATGGCCGGAATTTATGGGCGGGCCCAATTAGCGTTGACGGGGAAGCGGGTTCCGGTCCTGACGGGGGCTTTATTGTTGGGTACAATATTTTCACCTTATTTCCTGAGTAGGAACGCTAAGGAAGTGAGGTGAAAATATTATTTACTTAGGTATTTTCGTGTTTTTAAAACGGTGGGCGAGTGTGTTTTTTATTTTATCCCTTGGACCTCGTCGTCAACTCCTGCTCTATACAGAATGTTGTATAAAGAAAGTAATATTTTTTAGGGTTCCGTAGTAAACTAGGAACCCTTATAGTTTCGCCATAGCTCAGTGGCCGTTAGTATTAGAAATTTGCAACTTGGTATAGGTATACGAGTATATACTGGTATACAATACCTACCTACATATTAATCATGCCGACAACAAAGTGGTAGAATAAAAAGGTAGATTTTTTTTCGTTTACCTCTTCTTATGTCCCGTAATAGTAAATGGAGAATGTTTTTTTTTGCAGTAATCCTATAGGTAGTGTGGGGTGGGGTATCATTAAATAGGCCTTTCAAAGAATAAGGGACCTAAAAGAAAGTTTTCTTGTAAGTCAATATTTTCGGAGATAACCGCTCCAGAATTTCAAAATTGTCCAATCAATATGAAAAAATCATGAATTGTGGGCTTATAAAATACTTTAAGATAAAACTATTTGAACATAATCGGACCCGCCGTTTTTGAATAAGCACGGAACCCGACATGCTCTTGGCCGGTTTTTGAAATAATCTTTTGTTCACGTTAATATATTTCCAATTAAAAATACATATTTAAAAAATCATTAACTTAACACTTTGCGGGACAATACGCCTATAGGCGTACACGATGTAGGCTTGACGATAATTAATTGAAAGTAGTGTCCCTCTATGTGTTAAACATGTTTATTTGTTTACTATTTTACATTTTAAATTATTAAAATATTCAAAACAATATTTCTACGTTTCTTTTACCTCACCCGCCTTCAGTCTTCCAACTCTCTTGTCTGTATTGTGTGATAAGGGAATTCGTTACTCGTATCGATTTAAAACACTCCCTTAAGTCGTGTTTTTAAATTAAACGCCACTCCTTTTGAACTGTATTTTTTTCGCACTTGTATAGTACCTACCTACTATTTTACTTCAAAGACGACAAACTATGTACCTATTTAACAATAATATTCATAACACTATCCTACACATACACATAAAATCAAACATCGTCAAACAAAAACCAATTTCCATAATTGCAATCGCAATCACACTTACAAGCTTAAATTAACAAGATAGATAACAATAAATTAACACTACGCAATACAAAAGCTGATACATATTTATCAAAGCGCCGCTTATCCCATAAAAATGATAATTATCAATTAGCTAACAGCGACATTTGTCCATGTTTATTTTTGTGATAAATTTCTGAACGCATCTGTCAAGTTTTGGCGGGAGCGGTGACGTTGGGTCTTTTTTGGGGGCGATGTTGATTGAATGGTGAAATTTATACGATGTTAATGCTGTTATCTTGCTTATGGGATTAAGTTGGTGCGTAGTTTGTGGAATGTTTTAGACGTTTAAATAAAATGCCTAGGTGTAGGACGTTTCTTATTGGATGGTTAAAATATAAGAACCATCGAAATTTGGAAATGTAACTATGTAGGCATTCTTAACATGGTTACATTTTTATCAACAAAAATATATGACCTTTGCTTGGCGTTCAGGTAGTTTCATCATTTTTGAATAGTCCATTCTCATATTTTGAATATTATTTTTCAATGTGAATAAATATTACAAAGAAACAACAGAACCTACTTACTTCCTAAACTATAAAACTAAAAAAACTAAACTATAAATTAAAAAAAAACAACACATGACAATCTGTTCGAATAGCATGCTCTGGTAGTATTACCATATTGGATAGCATAGAAAACGGTTATTATTTTATAATTCTGCTACTTTAAATCGAGTTTCAAAAAGGATAAGCTCTAGCGGACTAAAAAAACGTCAGTCAGGCAACATTTACATTATTAAAAAAAAACGAAGGAACTGCGAAAGTAAACCCTCGAAAGCCAGGACAGCCACCTGAGAAATTTAAAAACAAATTAAAGGCACAGGCGATCGTGCCCAAGTACCGAGATCGAAAATCAATAACCCGTGATTGTAATGTTGACCGAACGTGACATTTCTACGGCACTTGACGGCCGCTTTAAATTCGTTTAGTTTTATTTTCTGTTTGTAATGCGCTTTAATCGTCCAGCAGAGTTGATGTTTGATTTTAGAACACTACACACCCGTTTATTATTTAAAAGATTCTACATACCTACAGTAGCAGACGACGAGAAATTTCCGTTTAGTGCACTTGAAGAGTTGATACATTCGCCGGTGTGTAACATAAAACGACCAAATTAAATGTCGCTATCGTCAACCGTTAAAAACATTGCGTCTCTTATCTGAAATAGAACATTTTTAACGGCAACTTCTTTATTTGTGCATCTTTTCGACTACTACAGAAAACTGTAAAGTATTCTAATAGGAGGTGTAGGCATGTATTGCTTGCCCTTAGAGAATGGTCAAAGGCGCCTAGCCTTGTAAGGGATTACATAATACATATACCCGAGAAATTTGACCGGGGTGGTTGCTAAGACCGAGTGGTACAGGCATCAGCCGCGAAAGCTGAGTACGTGTGTTCGATCCCCACCTCGGAAGTTACGTGATCTTGGTCGTTTTTATTTGGTATATGGCATCTAATATTTATAATATTATTCTATTTGAAAAACAATGTGTGAGAATACTTTAAATAAAAATATGTTTTCTATCTGCGCAGGCGCGCCGCACGCGCTGCTCGGCAAGACGCGGCGCCCGCGCACAGCGTTCACGTCGCAGCAGCTTCTAGAGCTGGAGAAGCAGTTCCGCATGAACAAGTACCTGTCCCGGCCGAAGCGGTTCGAGGTCGCCACCAGCCTCATGCTCACTGAGACGCAGGTAACTGCCGTACAATAGGGATGATGACTGTAGTTCAAATAAATCATTTAACATTATGCACGACTTAATACACGAAGAAATTATTACTAAGATATAGATTGCAGTAATTTTTGTACAGATCTTCTATTTGATAAATTGAAAAGAACTTAAAAGAGTAGGTCATTTGGCACTACTCAAACGTGGCGTCACTTTTGAGTATTTCATATAAAATTCCATAGTGGTGATCATTTTGACAGTTCGTAAAAAGATGCTGATTTGACTTGCCAGTCATCATGCCTATTATAACTGCATTTCAAGATTGTACTTGTTATATATAAGGCTTGTCCACGAAATAAAGTAGACAATGTAGACATGAAATATAACCAACGTGAGACTCAACTCAAACATATTTAAATATTTATCAAACTGGTTACTCACGCAATTTAAGTCGATAATTGCTCGACATGTTTCGATCCATTTAGAGGATTCTTTATCAGCGGGTGTCTTACCCTCTCTAGCAGAGCGCAAGCCCGTAGTACACGTCGGACTTTGGTCGCGGGTACTCCATGATGAGGATCCTCTGAACGGATTGAAACATGTCGAGCAATTACCGACTTAATTTACGTGAGTAACCCGTTTGATAAATGGGTCAAAATTCTCTTCGTTGTCTTATTTTGGTGTCCGTAAAAAGCGTGAAGCAGTGGTGATTTTTGTATTAGACGATGTTTTGTTTCCAATTTCTGATGTATGGATTAAAATCTTGCGTGAAAAAGAAATACCAGTGCACGGGATTTTTTAAATATACTGAGTGACTACAGCAACTATGACAAATTGGTATGAAACAAGACAACGAAAATAATTTCGACCCAAATATTTAATGTAGACATGGCTGTATTTTTTTAAATGAAATTATACATTTACATGGACGTTATTAAAAAGGACTCTTTGCCTTTCTTCGGTGCTTGATATTTACTTTATTTTATACAATTGATGGCGCTGTGGTTGAATATTTATATCAATTGTTCCACATTTTGGGACTTTTATTTAAACTTCTGCATATTAGTAGTGTTTCTTCTTATTTTATCATTTAGTTTCCCAATGGGTATTAACTTAACTAAATTACAATATCGACACTGAGAATCTCGTACCATTTTTTTTTATCGTTTCACTCCAAACATTGTTGAATTTGTCTCGGAAGATCGCACTTTTTTGCATTAAGCACTATCTGAAGTTACTTTGATTTTGACGACATTTTTAGCGGTTGCTATGATGATGATGATGTGATGTGATGATTTTACGATGGCTACTTTATTTCGTGGACAAGCCTTAGATAAATACAGTCGCCTCTCGTTAATTCGAAACTCGAAGGACCTATCCAAATATTACGATTTATCGAGAGTTTGAAATATCAAATGGTCGGAAATATTCGGGGAAAAAAAAAAAAGTACGTGGTGTTAAGTAATAATCAACTGTTATTTTTTATTAAATGCATTTTTTAACAATATCTAAAAATGAGAAGCACATGCATGTACAAACATAATGTTAATTAATTATTAGTTTTCGATTAAGTCCTTCTTTTCAGCAATCTTCAAGCATCTTTACTTTCTAGGACTTATAACTAACGTAAACTTTTAATCTGTACACATAACCAACGGAAAAATAGCTTAACTGAGTGGCAAATAAATATGTAAGTAACAACAAATGCTTGTGCAACTTTTCTAAAATGTATGATACTTGCCTCTTTAATCTGATAACTTTGAATTGGCGAATGTTTGACGCCCATGAGTTCGAATTAACGCGTGGTTTTGTTGTGTAGCTATTACTTTTTTGTTTGAATTACCAAGTGTTTAAAAATGTATTGAATTTTTTCGAAATAGCAAGAGATCTTCTAGGGAACTCGTGATAACTTCGAATTATAGAGAGGTTCGAATTATCGCAGGTTTGAAATAACGAGAGTCGGCTGTAGTGCTGTTGTGTGTTTACAATGTATTTTGTGGTATTGTTTTTATGTTTTCCCAACTCTTGACTGTCATCACTACTTTTATTAACACAACTACAATACAAATGCAATGGCCCCAGCGCACACAAATTGTTTGCTGAGATCGCGAAACGTCTGGTTGACGTACTTAAAGACAGAAGATCAGTATTGCGATACAGCGAGGAAATGCCGCCAGCATCCTCGGTACAATGCCACAAGGGCCAATCTTAGATATAGGTTGGGTTATATATCAATTGTAGTTTTGAAAATAACTATTTTGAAAAAATTCCAAGACGCTGGATATTGATCTTACTTGTAGAGTACTTTGCTGTTAGGCACATAAAATACTAAACTTGGAATAAACGTACGAATTCGACCTAGTACGAGTTACCACTACTATAAAGCACCTACTTTCTCCAGTTTATAGTGCCACCCTCTCGATTTACAAATGGCGGGGGTGGTTGTAAACAAGCTTTACGTCTGTTTGAGTGATAATCTCGGCGGGTCTGTAGCACGCGTGTCATAATAATAAATTTCGCACTTGTATGCTTTCACTTGTGGGGTAGTTTTTTTTTTAAGGAACATCATTAGAATCTTGGTATCTCAAAACTGCTTATTAGCAACAATAGTAACATAATCTTATGATATTTTATTAGTACGTTACGTTATTAGGTACCTAGTACATACTTAGTGGTCACTAGACAGCAGGGTTATTATATAACAGTTATAATTTTTTTTCTATATATTCTTAAAACCAAACACATTCGTCTTTTAGATAGATTCCTCCATTCCAACATTACACAACACAGGAACTCGTATGATAAGTACAAAAATATTGTACTTATCATACGAGTTCCTCTATTTCATCACAAAGTACCCAAATATAGAGGGTCTGTTTCATAGAAGGCTCAAATAGTTCGGAATATGTTACAATAGATGTCACTAGGAGCACGATTGACTAGTAATAGATTTAGTTTTATTTGAAATCCAGATATTTACTACCTGTTAGTGCACAGTTTTAATTAATTTAGCATCATACATCGAAAATAGTCAAAACCACCCTTTCTAGAAGAGTAAATTAGTAAATAAAAAAATTAACTATTTTTGGAATAAATTGATTTCAGCGCCATCTATTATTGCACGTACATATTTTTATGCGTTTTTCTCGATACGCGTCAAACAGTACACTACTCGAGTCTTGACAGAAATAATCTATAGATGTCGCTAAACAAAATCTTGCATACATTGATTTTAAATGTTTAAGGAGGTCTAAAAAACCGAAAAACTAATAAATACATACAAAAAAAAAGTAAAAAGTCCCTAAATCGCTAATAATAACAAAAAATACATACATTACAAGTCATATGCTAGGATTTGAACCCGTAACATAACAACTGATAACAATAAATAGCTGAGAGCCTACCGCGAAACACGTACGAAGTGTTGCCTCTCTCTCGCACTCGTGAATTCCACTATAAGTGTGACAGGGAGGCAACACTTCTTTCGTTGTTCGCGGTAGGGCCTCTGATTAGGGTATATCCGAATTATATAACAGATACATTGCGGCGCGGCGTTGCCGTTTAGTTGTCAGCATTCTCTTTGCTTTACCGTAATCTGACGAGCTGGCAACAAACGAAACGAGAGCCATAGAAAATTGAAGGTAATCTGAGCATTGCATTCTGTTTCTATTCTACGCTTCAATACCAAACTCACATAGCGAAATAATAATTAAATTCTTACTAATGGCACTCTATCAATATCATTGGCAATAAATAGCTCTACTCTGTTCAACATCCAACAAACTCTGTAAGAAAAAAAGGGCTGATACTAATTTTCTCTTATTGTGTCTACATTTTTTGAATTTGCCATTTGTGTCCATTCTAAGATCCAAGATGGCGGGAACTTTTTTTGCAATTTTCATAACTAAATAATCTCTGATTTCATGTACTTTATTAAAATTAATAAACCTTATTAACTTTCAATTTCTATACCAACACCTAAGTAGGTGCATAAATCTAACACGATACATATTAATTTTTTCGTACAAAAAAAAAACAAGAAGGACCGTTACTTAAAATTTGTGAACATAAAAAAAAGTAATGATACATGGGAACGCAGTAACTAACAAAACGTATAAAATAGAATAAGTAATTATTTACTTTAGTTATTTTATGCTGAGTGTTTTACGATCCCAATCCTAACTACTGTGGGTTGTGGCGTTTCCTCATTTTGCAGTACATAAAGCACAAATACAACCATATTTTATTGTCCTACGGAGTTGAAATTACTTGTCCTCGTTTACGATACTATTAAACAAATGAATGCAGTAGCAAAGCGTTTTGTATGTAGGTAATAAAAACCCTTTTTAAACACATCTTTGTCGATGTTAATTAATTTATAACAGCAATTAAAATTGTCCCTTGTGTACCCTCGGTCATTCATTAAATCTTTATTTGTCTAACAGGTAAAAATCTGGTTCCAAAACCGCCGTATGAAGTGGAAAAGATCGAAAAAGGCACAACAGGACACGAAAAAGGACCACGCGAGCGACGACAAAAAAGTACCTAATAAAGAACCTACCACAGAGCAGGAAAAACCGCAGTTGGCAGACATGGCTGTCAAACCTCCCGCTATGTTAGACAGGGACAGAATCATCGCGCTGGAAAGAGAGAGGGCGATAGCGGCGGCAAACTTTAATTCCAATTTAGACAATAGACGCGGATTGGTCATGAACCAAGATGGCGGGCGATCGGCGGACATGTTTAGGCCGTATGTAGTATGAGAGTAAATAGGTTTTTCGTTTGTTTAATCGTTGGTTTTATTGTTAGTTTTTTTTATATGTACATAAGGCTTAATTAATGAGGCTTGATTGTATTTCTTGTTGGATGTGTACTGAATTAATTAGAAACGAATTAATAATTAGCAAAAAAGGAGTTGGTTGGACATTACTAACCAGAAAGGATTGATTTCTTATTTATATACCTATCTGAATAATAAAAGTAGCAAATGGTGACATTAAAAAAGATAAAACTGAATAAATAACTTTCTTAGTTATTTATTCAACTTAATATAATTTAAAATATGACTACTACCTTACATCGACAAAATTATGGTGACCATGTGGTGAAAAGCTTAAGGAATTGTCCTGATTTTTTATTTCATTTATTTTACGTCAAAGTCTTATTGTAAAATAATTTTAATGATTGTAAATAAGTTATAGACGTATAAGTAAGCATTTAAGTTAAATAAGAATAAACCAATGAGGTACTTATATAATTATATTAAAGAAATATTGTCAAGGAACTGATTTTCAGGCCAAATATTGTATAAAACTAAGTACGCAATTGCAAATAAGACTTATTATTGTTTTAAAATTTCGTAATGCCTTTTACTTATACTTTTTTATTCAATTTTGTTCAATATCAATAATATCATAAAGGTGACCTTACGTCTTGAAGGCAGCTATCAGTCGCCATCAAATATATCAAAGATACCATGGTACTCAAAGATGTCCAGGGTCGCGTTTTATAAAGTTACATTTTTCCATTTTTCATGCACGTATTGGCTAGAAAGAGAGATAATCAAATTGTAACTTTATAAAACGCGACCCAGATGGACAAGCACTCTAAAGGTGCGTTCAGACCGAAAGAGCATTCGCTGTTCTATCCCCCGCTCTACGAAATCAACCAATCACGTTTTGTGTAATGATCGAATTTCGTAGTGTGGGGGGTTAGAACAGCGAATGCTCGTTTGGTCTGAATGCACCTTTACGCTAACAATAGACCCGCTCAGGTGCGCTCAGGCGCTTGTGCATTTTTTTTTTGCTAAGGCTATTTTTTCCTTAATTACTAACAACTTCGAATCATTTTGTAATCTGTGAAGTATAAAGTCATTGTTTATAAAATAGGTACAGTGTTTGCTTCGTAAATTGTTATTTATTTAGTTATTTTGTAAGTCCTAGTCAATGAAAAGTATTTTGTTAGGTAAAAAGACATCTTCATCATCATCATCATCATCACATCAGCCGAAAGACGTCCACTGCTGAACATAGGCCTCCCCCAAAGATTGCCACAATGACCGGTCCAAAAAGACATCTTGAATCAGTATTATTTTGTAGAATAGCAAAGTGTAAGTGTTGACATTTATTATGAAATAAGGTATTGGTAATAAGGTGTTTATTTATTTGCCATTTATGAGAAGCTCAATACAATGTTTGGGTATTTAGATATGTATATTTTATTTACGGATATATGTGCTCTTTCATGTCCACTAGACAAGTTATGTTAAAGTTTTGCACCCACCATGCCAATAGGAAAAGTCATTAATCTAAGTGAGACATTTCAGAGTTTAGATCCTTTTCTCTTAACTACATCCCATTCATCAATCATAATTTTTGTTACACTCAAAAACAAAAAGAACACTATGAATATTGCATGTCATGTACCACAGAAAAAACGACCAAGATCACCAACGTCCGAGGTGGGGAACGAACCCATGTGCTCAGCTTTCGCGGCTGATGCTTGCACCCCTCGGCTACTCGGTCTTAGCAACCACCAGTCAATTTTCTCGGGTATATGCAACCCCTTGACCATTCAATAAGGGCAAGCAATACATGCCTGCACCTCCTATTGGAATACTTTACAGTTTTCTAAATAATAATTATAATTGGATTTGTGTTTTCACAAGACGTTCAAAAATAACACTGTTTTGTTACTGAATACCATAGAACGAATGTATTTTCGTTGCATTAAGTACTTAAAATGTTTGTTTAGCATCAGTTGTCCTAAAAAGCATACAAAATTGATCCCTGGTTTCTCAATACTCTTCTCTTTGGGTAATTCTCAAAAAGTAAGAGAATAATTGCCAATAGTATTTGCCTGCTATTTGGTGCATGATATTATTCATATATCATAGGCAAGGCAAGGCATAGGCAGGCAAAAAAAATATATCAAACAAGAAAATATTTTTTTTGCTAAATTGTCTATGTCCAATACTGTTAAAATGTTCTGTAACAACCCTGTGTGCAATAAAGATTTAGTATGGAAAATTTCGTTTCCACATTATGCTAGCTAAAATCATAAAACTACATATTATTATAATTATTTTAACGAGTAATGGAAATGGTTCCTTTATCATTTATAATAAGTGTAAGTTGTAAATATAATAATGTAATAATATTAACATAGCTGCAGTATATTTTACTTGTATAAATAAATTACAAAATAAGTGAAGATTCACGTAAATTATGGTAATTCATTATTATGTATACTGTTAATATAATGTGATGTGAAGTAATGTAATACCATTCCTACCAACCTAATTTATTTAATGTAATACTGTAAAGAAAATTATAATTAACTGAAATATAGTTAATACGTTGAAATCTCTTGTTTTTTTTTAATACCTAATTACAAGAACGCCCATTAGAATGAATGATAGAAACTCATTGACTGAAAAGTAGGAGAAATATTTTGTTTAATCGGGCCCGTCAGATAGACTATTTATTTAACCTGTCAAACAAAATCATTATACAAAGCAATTTTATAGGATTATAAGTTTCCTTTTACTTTTTCCAATAGATATTAATATACTTAATAAATGAATTAGTAAAACAATGGTCCAAAGTCCAAACCTAGACGTCCAAATTTTTTTTAGACTCCTCATGTCGTGGGCTATCAGAATACCTACCCCATGTATATTAGCCGATTTTTCGTAGTTTTCGAGGTATACATTTTTAAGCTTTTCATTGCTAAGAAATTCTGAGATGAAACAATTTACTTACTTATTAAAAACAAAACTGTTGGCCTTTTTTGAATGTTTTGTTTTGTAACGTAATCTCTGCGCTACACAATGGCGAGGAGGCTATTTATAACGCACGATTTTTTTTTAGTTTGCCAATTTAATACGTTCGCCTCCAGTACTGTTTCACTAAGTGCTAATACTATGCCGATGGAAATTATCTGATAGAACTCCTATGCCATTGACACGCATGTGTGACTGAAAAGATTGTACTCTTATGCCAGTGATACAGCACTTGTGTCAAAGACGTTCGTATTTCTATGGCACTGGCATAGGAGGAAGAACTTGATTTATGCTAGTGGCATAAGAATAAGGTTACCTACTCTGATCACGTATGTGTGTCACTGGCATAGGAATCAGATTTTGTTGGTAACAAACACACGCTGTGTCACCGGCGTAGAACGTGTTAAGGGCTAAACGAATCACCCAATGTATTTTTCATCCAGTACTGTCGCTATCAGATACATCACATCGGCTAGGGTGCTCAAAAATATCTGAACAGGACCCTATTGTCATGGCGTTAGAGTACATGTTCATATATTTTTGAGCACCGTGGCCTTTACTACCGTTTGGTAGCCAAAGTTTCGTAACAAGCTTCGAAATGGGAATAAAATCCCAATAGGTAACTGGCTTTAAATCGGGACTTATCATTACCGATTTGTAACCAGGTTTGTACCAAAACTGACCAGTTACCAAATCTGGCTACCAAACGGTACTAAAGGCACCGTGGCCGTTTCAATACGAGTATATCTGATAGTACCGTATAAATTAGAAATTTATGTAAAAGTTTTTTTATGTTTTTTGTACTTACCCACTTTTTGTAATTGAGCAGACGCAGCTATTTTAAATGGTAGGCTAAGTAATTAACGATCAGAGCAGTGACCTGGTAGTTTGTTTGTTGGCACACATACTTAGCGGTTGGCTAAGTGACCACTAAGTAAACGGTTCTATCGGCTTGAGAATGCTTGGGGTCGTTTGCACCAAACCATATACACGGTGTTTCGTGAGTAGTAAAGTCCATTTCAAATTCGAAGGCCTGATTTCACTTGACAAAGTCATTAGGCGTCAACAATAGGCTCAGTGATAACAAAAGATACCTGATGCTTAGCCAAGTTGCCAATCGCTAACGCTTAGTAGCATATCGTAGTTTTCCCTCTCTGTCACTCTTTCATATTGGTGCGACAAAGACAGTTAGCTGCTTTTCGTTTACGATTGACGATTAACCGTTAGCGATTGGCAACTTGGCTAAGCACCCTGGCCAGATCCTTTTGTGGCGTGATATTTTTAGCATCGGTGTACGACAAGTGTCAATTGTATTGGACCAATTAAATGACAAACGTTTCGAATGGCATCGGGCCTTCGTATTTGAAATGGACTATAATAATCTCGCATATACGGAGAGTATGCAAATAAATAAATTTCTTGGGACATCTTGCACAAATCAACCTAAGTCCCACGGTAAGCTCAATTAAGGCTTGTGATGTGGGTACCAGGCGACGATATATATAATAGATAGATACATATAGATACTTAAATATATACACAGCCATGACCAAGAAACAAATATTTGTGATAAATAAACAAGGATCGGACAAACGCCCGTCATTTTGAAAACTTAACCCTGTGCGGTACGATAGAGACTTCCTTATCTTATGATGTTAACATATTTTATTAATTTAAGATAGGTATTTTTTTATAATACGTACATTACGAACACAAAGTATCTATTTAGGAGATCCCAACTATTTCTTAGATACTTGTGCACACCATAATTGTTCGAAACGTCGTTACAACGTTAATTAATATACGCGATATAATTCGTTTAAATAGTTTTATTTCATGAATAACTATCGCGGTAACCGAAGAAAAAACACTCATTAGATCAAAATTCAATATCCAAAATTCTAAGTCGTTTATTTGTCATAAATTCACAATCAGGGTACATAAATGTAAGAAGAAGTTGGGATCTCCTAAATAGATACTTTGTGATGGTGTTACTAAAAAAATATCTTATAAAATAAAATATGTTAACATAATAAGATAAGGAAGTCTCTACTGGACGGAACAGGGTTATTTTTTCGAAATGACGGGCGTTTGTCCGATCCTTGTAAATAAATACACAAATAATGCCCTCGCCAGGATTCAAACCCGGAACCTCCAGCTTAGTAGGCATAGGGTCACTATTACCAACTAGGCTATGGAGGCTGACTATATAAGTCATACTGAGCAACAAGGACCGGTCATTGTGGCAATCTTTAGGGGAGGCCTATGTTCAGTTCAGGCGTCTTTCGGCTAATACGATAAGCAACTTTTAGTATGGGACTAACCCAACAAATTACTTTCCCATACAAATGTCGAATTCATGAAATTCTCGAGACAAGTAAGCAATACTTTTTATATTGTTTTCTCGATTTCGATAAAAGTGACTCAGTATAATATCTTAGTCGACGACATCTTAGTACTATTGTTGTATCACAATATACACAATATATAAAAAACCTGCTTGTCCCAATTATATTTTTCTATTTTAGTATGTCAAGGATTTAGACCAAACGAGCGAATCCTCATTCTATCCCCCACTCTACGAAATCAACGAATTTCGACGAATCACGTTTTGTGTAACGAACGAATTTCGTAAAGTGGGGGGGGGGGGATAGAATGAGCATTCGCTCGTTTCAACCCGCCGGGAAGATCCAAAAAACCTATCACTGTTTATTACACGGGTCAAAATTCTTTTCGTTGTCTTATTTTGTGTCCCTAAAAACGTGACGGAGTTGTGATTTTTGTATGAGATGATGTTTTGTTTTCAATTCCTGATGTATGGATTAAAATCTAGCGTGAACAAGAAATACAACTGCACTGGATTTTTTTTTCTATACTGAGTCGACACAGCAACTAAAAACGTGACAGAGTTGTATGAAACAAGACAACGAAAACAATTTTGACCCACTTATCGCTTATCGTATACGATTACAGAATGGCACCTAGGCTAGGTGTACTGTCAATCATTAATATATATACACTTCTCCATTCTGATCCCTTACAAATGTGTCTATATATTAATGAACTCGACTGTACTGGTATACGCATATGTTATCTGTATGTAAAATAAAGAAAAACTCCCTCCCCACTATTTCGTTAGTAACAAGCTCAATACAAACAGTGTGTAGATGTTATTGATCCTGAACAACTATAGTCGGCGTCAAAGTTGCCGGTAACGGATCGCTTACACCGTAAATTAAACTTTAGAGTGACCATCAAAGCGGTGATTCTGAGGACCAGGGACCGGAACCGGTATTTTACAAAACCGAGAAATAGCCCAATATTTTAATAGTACATTACGACACTAGTGCGAAAAACCTGAATTTCGAAACGAGTGGCGATGTTTTAAAACACGACCGATAGGGAGTGTTTTAAATCGACACGAGTTACGAATTTCGTTTTTACGTATACTTATAACACTGTATAATACGACGGTTTTTAGTACAGATGGTCCTCCGAAGTTTTGGACCTGACGTAAAATGACCCATTTCTCGCACTAGAGCCCAAAAAGTACACTATCTGTACTAAAAAATATTTTATGCTCTTTATGTACTACTCAATATTTTATGTACTTTACAGTATCATATTTTTAAATAACTCCATTAACTTAGAAGGTATATACCGAAGAACGAAAAAGAAACGAAAAATAACCGTTCTTTTTGTATAGAGAAAATACCGGTTCCGGTCCCTGCTGAGGACAGTCTCGGAAAGAGTGGTAGAAAAGGGAACTACAGTTGGCCGCTTTGAAGAGAATCCTGACACCGTTCATTTAAATACATGAGTGAAAAAGAGACATTATTGACAGATTGAACTGACAGATGTCAAGATTTACTTCAGAGCGGCCGAGGACTGCACGAAGCTGGAAACATTTTAGAGATAGTAGACATTTTATAAATACTCCGACAGCAAAAGTATTCCATATTTTAACGAGAAACGGATCTTAATCGCGTAAATTTACATTTAATATTATCCAGTAGGCTTATGATGGTACAGCGTCTATGGTATGTCCCAAGATTTTGTTTTGTGTAAGTGCACGCAAGGCATGATATGAAATTTTTTCGGTCTCCTGCGGTGCAAGCCTGGCCTAGTGTGGGGCCCCTGGTAACTCTATATATAATTGTGTGTATTTAATTGTGTAAATTTATTTATTTATTTAAGGACAAGTCTCAGTTTCCCCCCAAGCAATGGTCACCCTACTCCTCAAGTGGCGGAGCTGCTATAAATTGCCTCAAAAACCTTGTTATGTATTCCTCTCTCGTGCAGAGATGGCAATATTGACGTCTCGCTCTCACCGTGCCGAATTAATAGTGCAGACGTTTAATCTAAGAGAGGAAGGAAGAGAAATTTTAGGTGGCTTTGTTTTGCGTGCAAAGAAATATTTCGCTACGTTAATGTTAAAGTAAATATATTATGCTTTATGTTTGACTCGTGGTAGTACACGTTACTAACCGATTTTAAAGCTTTGTTTAGAACGTTGTATAACACATAAAAACACACTCGTAACTAACTACTTATTCATGGATTTATTTGTCTACCGAAATAATAAAACAAATAAATTAGGTATCCATTCTACTTTTTATACATACTATTAAAAACGAAATTCTGGTAAAACTTTTGAATGAAACGGAGCTCGGAGTGCAGGCGCGTTGATGTCTTTATGTATGTATATACATAGTATTCAATTATTGTGTATTATTAGTCAATACTGTAGTACAAGAAACCCTTGTACAGTATAAATATTACAAGCGGCTTAACTAGGTATTTTACAAAGATTATTATTATCCATAAAATTTCTATTGATAAAATAGTGCTAGATAACGTAGGTACCAATATTTCTCTAAACCGTTTGTTTATCCTCTTCGCAACTTCTTTAAAGGGCAGGTAGAGGAGTAAAAGAGATAAACTGTCCTCAGTTGACCTGTTTTCCGGGAAAAACAAGTCAGCACTATAGATACGCGTGGGCGTGGCGAGGCGAGATTGATGCCTTTTGTTTAAACAACTCCGCACTGCACTATCTATTATCTCACTCGTTCTCTTACAACTACTAGTGACTTCCACTCATACAGTTTGTTAACATGATACTGGCTTTTATCGAAACCGAGGAATGCGATGCAGATGTTTAGCCAAACCGTGAACATTATTCGATTCTCAAATGCTAATTTTAAAAGTAACTTTCTAAGAAAAAATAATTGAGAAGCAATGTGCTTTAAAATTAATCGTTAATTTGCACTTGACAATGACAGATCGCAGCCACTCACAACGTTTGACAACTAAAGGTGCGTTCAAACCAAAAGAGCATTCGCTGTTCTATCCCCCGTTCTACGAAATTAACCAATCACGTTTTGTGTAACGATCGAATTTCGTAGAGTGGGGAGTTAGAATAGCGAATGCTCTTTTGGTTTGAATGCATCTTAAGCAGTACACGCGTTACATTGATCGTTTGGAGGAAATAAAAATAACTGCGGCCCTAACGCGAAAAACGAAATTCATTTTCGAGGATTCGTCTCGCTCACACTCCAATGACGTCTTCGTTTGAGTGACAGATGAAAATCTTCGAACTTTACGGATATCGATTTTCGCGATAGTAGGCCTGTACAGTCAATTTTATTATTTCTCAAATATCCCATTTTCGTAAAAACCCAAGGTCATGGTAACACACTGTATATGAATTACCTATTCAGAGCATATTTCAATATGTAGCGAAACAGTTTAGCGTTTGCCAGTTTTTTTTGGTTTTCATCATTATTGAAGACATTATTTTTACTATTTTTAAGGTTCCGTAGTAAACAAGGAACCCATAGTTCGCCATGTCTGTCTGTCCATCAGTCCGTCCGCAGCATATGATAATTCAGTGGCGTTAGTATGTTATGTACTAGAAATCTGAAATTTGGTACAGGTATTACGCCGACAGTGTTAGAATTTTTTTTCTCTGCCGGTAAAGTAGACATTTATTTATTTATTTCAAAATGTGTTTTTTTAATTTTGTTGTAATCCTATAGTGTGGGGTATCATGGAATAGGTATCTTAAAAAAAGAATAAGGGTGTCAAAACACAGTTATTTTCGAAAGTCAATATTTTCGGAGATAAACACTCCAGAAAAAAAACTATTTTTCATCACACTTCACACTTGCTGTCTAAGCGCGCCAATGCTTGCGTAGTGGGAGTAATAGAAAAGTGAAATTCTTTATTTATGATTTATGATGAAAAACATTGTATGCATCACGGTCGGTAAGCGGAATACTAACTCGAGTCATAAAAGCCCTCCGCCTGACGGCGTCGGGCTTCTAACACTCTCGATAGTGATTCCGTACTTACCTCCCTTGATGCACGATGTACTATTATTCACAATCCGATTGTCGATGATTGCTCGACACATGGTTCGGTCCATTAAGAGATCCTCATCAAGGAGTACCCGCGGATCCAAGGGGGGTGAATGGGGGCACTTGATCATCAGACCCTGACTTGGTGCCAAACTTGCCAAAGGGACCATCTCGGTCTGGCCTCATCTCATCATCAGCCTATGTTAGTCCACTGCTGGACGTACGCCTCTCCTATTAACTATGCGTAGGTATAGACGCATTGGGATTAGGAGGTAAATACCCATAATCGCCACGCTGGGCAAGCGTATTGGCGATCGCAGTAATGTGTCCACTAGGATGACGCTGCTGCCCATCATCAATCTTGTATAATGGTCAGCGACACTTCAATCCCTTAGTCGACTCTTACGACACCCGCAGGAGGAGTTGGGGTGGTGACAAATGTACCTACTACCGCGAAAATCGAAATTCGTAAATTTCTAGAATTTTTCTCTGTCACTCCAATGGAGGCTTCATTAGAGTGAGAGAGACAAACCCTCGAAATTTGCGGATTTCGAAGTTCGCGGTAGGGCCGCTGTTTTAGAGTCGGTTAAAAAAATCGGCATCGGTTAGAGTGAGATTGCGTTATTCGTCCATTTGTCATGCACATGCTTAATGCAAATTGAAGACATATTATCTACAGGGTGTAAGTCTAATACGGGCGAAGCTCTTAACGGGTATTAGTTTACGACATAATAAGTACATTCAAATAACTTTTACTTAAAATTAGAGCAACAAAATTTTCCATACAAAATAATTCGGCGCGCAATGTAGAGCAACATACGCGAGTTAAGCACTCGTTGACAGCTAATTTCAAAAGCAGATGACATAACTGCCATATCAACAATAACAAATGTTCGTACCTACATTGCTGCTCCGATAATCTTAAAAAAATTCTCTTGGGTCGTAATTAAGAGTAACTTTAAAAAAACCTTGTAATCCATGATTACACTAACGAATCCCATGCCTGGTTTAATTGATCGCCCGTATTAGATTTACACACTGTATAATACCTATGGTTTTCTCATAGATTCCATGCCATTGTCAGAACTGGACCAAATTTATATGGCACCATTCGAGAAGCAAAATCGGTTGACCGGACCTAGTCTAAACTCGAAAGTAACAAACATAAAAAAGAACAAAATGAGAACGTCCTCTTTTTTCTGAAGTCGGTTGATAACCGCCCTCTGAATGCAAAAACAAAATCATTCCCATCCCGAATAAAATGACAGATCGTCAAAAATAGCTATTTCAAGTGAATCTGCAAATAGTATTCGACACCTCAAACAAACCGAACATTCCTGAAACTTGTCGAACAAACTCAAAACCAAAATAACCATAGCTCCATTTACTTATAACTTCTAAGGCATAAAGGGTCATTTTTAAACTGGTTTTTGACTTAACTAGTAAAATATGAGGACAGAATACAGAAACGAATATCAATATTTGATATTTGATCTCGTTACGATCCTTCCCGCGCATTCGCGTTTGACGTTTCGATGACAGCGGATTTTACAATTTAAAAATATAATTGTCTATGGTCAATAGTTATGTTGGCTGCAATGGGTTGAGGTTGTAATTATACTCTGTAAAACAATATGTGTCAGGAAGAAAAGGCGCCAAATCCAAATTATCTATGGGAAGCCAACTCTTAGTGCCTACATGTTTTTAATTTGCCGCCCTTTTCTACTGTCAAGCTGGTTGGGCGGACTGTATTTGCATGCCTATCCTACTAAAGTTATTTACTTGGATCAAATAGTTTTTTTTCCACATATACATAATATATCTATTTTCTAGGTTTTTATTAAACCTAAGATAGTAGTGTAACTATTAACATTTGTTTACACTTTACTATAACTAAAATAAATTATTCGAAATTATGGCGCATAGAACACAGTGTCACGTACAACGTTTATTCAATTAGAATAAACCATTTGTTTTAACTCGTAATATTTTAATGATGCATGTACTTCAAAGTCAAGATATTTACAAACGCATTTCGTGTCAAATTATTTAAATGAGGATGATTATTTAAATTTTAATGTTAATACTCGTATATACTCCATACATTGTTTTAGCTTAATATCACGATACAATGATGTAAAGGTCCCGTGTCTGAAAATAATCGTTAATTTTGTGACTGCTATAAACAACCAACAATTTTAAATGAAATTACCCCCTTGCCATCCTAACCTAACTCCCAAACAATCCACAGATAGAACTTCCAAATTTCCGAACGACTAACAACGTACCAACATAACCGCAAAAGCGCGCCAATTTTAAAAATAACACGTCCGGCGGGAAGACGGCAGTCGCTGATTGGTGCAAATTGAATTTGGAATCAAGAGGGTATTGTCGTGTTGGCGATCGCTCGCTGATTGCTCGTTTGCGGTGCGACGTGGCGGTGTGGATAAGACCCGTTTTTATTTTGTTTATTATTTTCAACTAAAATATACTTACGTGTATTATTTGGGAGATGAATGATTGATATTGGAAACTATACTGTTTCACAAACTTTGGCAGTAGAAAGGGCAATAAATTAAAAAAATATATAGGCGAGTATTGTTGACCACCCGAGGAAGCAAATTAAAATTTTCTAATTTGGATTGGACAGATCCCCCTTTAAGTAATATTAATGTTATAATAAAATCTGACGGGCCGGATATTTTGTTTACGTTGATATTGAACCTTTACTTATCTAGTAGATTTTTTCATAAATCCGAGCCTATATTGGCTTCTAATTCATATTTTTGTGAGACTCAAACCATGTAAATAAATTGACGTACCTATTAATAGTTTATAACATTTAAATAATTTCGTTTTAAGGTAAATTGATGCATTTTAAATTGACATGAGCCAGCGATCAAAAAACTTAGCCCTAGTAAAATAATATCCATTTCATGCAACTTACTCAAATCAACCTAGACCCACATTGAACTCAACTAAAACTTACATTGTACTAGGGACTAAATGTCGATAATATCTGTTAAGTTACATTACTAATTAATAAAATAAATAAAACGAATACAACATCAAAACTAAACTAACCATAGATAGAATCAAATACATAGAAAACAAAACTACCATGAATTAAGAATAAATATTAGATGTCATTTACCATCGAAAAAAAAGACCGAGTGGTCGAGCGGTACAGGCGTCAGCCGCCAATTCCGCCAAAGCTGAGTACGTGAGTTCGAATCTTGGTCTTTTTCTTTGGTATATGACATATAATATTTATAATTTATAGTATTTAGTAGTATGACTACTTAATACAACATAAGTTAAAGTGTGTTTCACTAAAACTTCTTCAAAACAACCATGGTTGAAGAATTGATATTTATGATCAACAAAAATTATATTATGCCTTACCAGGATTCGAACCCGGGACAGTGTAGTGTGTCTCTGAGTTCTTGGACTACCTCTTATGGATTGTAAATACCAACTAATCTTCGGCCGTCAAGTTAGTATTTTTAGTATTTTTTAATTCTTTTTAACATTTCCAATAGTTTTTATCATAACAACAATTTGTTAAAATTAATTTTTAAATGATTTTTTAGGGACAGGTATTTTTGTCAAGTCTATTCTTTTTTTTTATTGTCATGCAAAAGGTGTGGTAATATTAGAACACATTGTTTTAAATAAAAATAAATAAATATCTTGGGACATCTTACACAAATCGACCTAACCTAGTCCCACGGTAAGCTCAATTAAGGCTTGTGATGTGGGTACCAGGCGACGATATATATAATAGATAGATACATATAGATACTTAAATACATAGACAGCCATGACCGAGGAACAAACGTTTGTGATAAATAAATACACAAAGAATGCCCTCGCCGGGATTCGAACCCGGAACCTCCAGCTTCGTAGGCAGGGTCACTACCAACTAGGCTACGGAGGCTGACAATTGTGATAGCATTGTAATCAAAAAGAAGTTTTATGACTAGTTACGTCGAAAAACTTATTTCGAAAAAAGGTTAATTATCTCTGGAACCAAGCCGAATCCAGGAAATTTTATATACCTAACATTAAATACTCTAAATATGGTCAGGAATTTAGCATTACAATCTTTCGGAATGCTCACGAGCACCGTGTATAATAGTAATATCCATGTCATGTCCACGCTAAGCTGTCTCCAAAGTCCCCTTGCCCACGCGACTGACGAGCTCCGGGGCCGGCGCTCCACACCGTATATATATACCGTTTATTACATCAATATTAGTGGAACGTTCAATATTTCATCACAACTTACAGCCAGTAGCCATACTATGACTTTGTAAGTATTGGTAACGGTATCCTGCCGTTTGACCAAAAATTGTTAAACAAATTTACACTTGGCAACCAACTACTGGCAAAATTATGTTTCGGCAAATCCTTTTTTCTACAAAAACATCTTTGACAATTTATTATCTTAGCCAAATAATTAACCAATAAAATATCATTTTATAAGAGGTATTTATGGCAAAAGAATATTTAACAACAAAGTAAACTAATAAATTTACCATTAGCCTAAAAATGTTTATTAAATTACCTTACTAACTTCACGTTTACTAAATTGGGTTGGAGTATAGCAACAGGGGCGCGGGACTTAATAAAAAAATAAGCATGTTTTGTATGAACAACTTTTCTTAAAACTTGATAATTACCAAGATATGGGCTCCTAAATAAAATTTGGTTTTGGTCAAAATTACTAATGAATGACTACCTAAATCTGCAGTGAGCGAGCGAAGCGAGCGAACAAAACCTTCCAGGGCAGATCCGACTCGGATAGGTTAGGTTAGAAGACTGCAAAGCTACCGCCTTAGTCTTCGAGGTTATTTTTTTTTTGTCTTTTTTTTTATTTTTTTAGTCCTTGAGGTTTTTTTTTGTTGCAACCCAGAAAACTTTTCCCCAAAATCAAAAATGGCCGACATAGGTATTCGGTGAATGTACAAATATGTTAAACGTAGTTTTAGATGACATGTAAAATATACAATTGATTTATTTATTAATTTATTCATTGTTCTAATGTATTCTATGTTGTGCTTAGTGATTATTTGTCAATTGAGTTTTTGTAAAATGATAACATATGCGGAATAACATTTTTGCTACTCACTACATTGGTGAAACGTTTGTTGTAAAATAAATATTTGCTAACATTGTTTTGGTTAAACATTAGTGAAACATCGGTAACGTTAGGTTTTACTCGATACGTAAAGCAGTATTCATACCATGAGCTACCGCGTTATTAACGCGAGTTTACTTGCTATCCATCCCACTCGTACTCGCATATTGGCGCGAGCCAGATAGAAAGTAAACGCGCGTTAATAATGTAGCGACAGCTTATGGTAGGGCTACAGGGCATCCCGCTCACTCCAAATAGGTTTATCAGTGCGAGCGCGACATAATGCATTACGTATCGAATAAAGCTAACGTATCCTTTACTTTCGAACTCATGGTGGGTGAATATCTGAGCGTTTCAACCGCTTAATTTTGGTGGCATCATTTTTGTCCATAAAGTTAGAATCCGCGCTAGCGCTTAATAGAGAAAGGAAGCGTGTGAAAGGGAAGCCACCAGTCATATGACTTTTACACGAGTGCAAAAGAGATAGAAACCAATCCCAAAAGCGTACCCAGTTTTGAAGTGACATATCAGCCGTATCAGCCTTCTCGATGGAGACTGTTATTTAAAAGTGATTTTATATTTAATTCTAGTAAGAAGTCAATTTAGACAAATAATTAAACCGATATGGTATCGTGTAGTGTAAAGGATTGCCCTATTACCCACCGAAGAAATGACGGCAAAAACTTGTTTCGTAGGTAAATCTGATTTGCCGGTTGATTGTTTTCAAACGATATTTTGTCGATTTAGTAGCATAAATCGTGTAAGTTATCACTTTCTAGCATTAATTGTTAGTTATCCTATCACTGTGCGCTAATAATTTGTCACAACAGTTAATATTAAAGGATATTTTGTGTAAAAATATAAATGGTCACGCTACGCTAGAGCTTGACTAAACGTTGAACTACCAATATCGATATTCGTTCGATAAACATACCTAATCAGTCTATTACATTACAATGCCGTCATATTCCCAGATTTTGAGTACGAATGTGTATTTAACAAACTTGAAGGACCTTACTATGTTTTGTGAGATTTTTTTGATACTGTACGATTTTTATTATTTCTGCTAAATTTAAGGGATACGCCAGATGCTAAGTTCACACACGTTTGCAATTTGTAATTCGACACCCTCAATTCACATTGTCCTATAAAACTTATAGCAAAAAACGAAGATAAAAAATACCATGTTGTCGATAAAACAGTTAAACATCGATAGATAATTGCTCTGTTGTAATAGGCAACCCTATTCCTGACCACACATATAGACAAATTTACGCACACACTTGCGTTTCGTTTTTGGTTATGCTTTTAATCGTTGTCGATCATTCTTTGTCACCTTAGTTCTGTGTTTTTGCCGAAGTTTCTAAACGTCCCAATGTTATACTTCGTCATTTGTATAAGGTACCGTACCTCCTTCAAATAGTCCATTATATTACGGAAAAAAAGTTCACATTCGGATACCAGCACCAAATTTTAGTATGTTGTTAAATATGTCATTCTCTATCCAAAACTGCCGGGAGACACTCTCTCAAAGGTCAAGGTCACCAGTAATGACGTCATCAAAATGCCTAGTGCCTAATTTCAAAAAGCTCTTATTTGTTCCTCAACCGCCCAACGTATACCATTGTGTGTATTATCAATCGAAAGGTCATTAAATATGCTCTAACTTTGTCCTTTCATGTTATAGCGTACATCTAGAAATAAAAAAAATATCGTTGAAAGAATAAAAAATTTTTTTTACTCTTTTCGTACAATGTACATTTCATCAGGAAACAAGCGGTATTAGAAAAAAATGTTGTACTACATAAATGTAGCTAAACTATTATCCTAAAATATACAGTTTAAATCATCGAAATCGGTTGAAAATAAACAAAGTTATGTCATTTTCTATATTCCGCGGCAAACGCCATACACCCGCCATCCGCCCGCCCGCCAGTTTGAAAATGTAAATTGCACCCAAACTATGCAAATGATTTATACTGATAAGATATGAACTAAAAGCCAATTAATTATACAAATACTAGTTGTTTTAAAAATACTGTTGTTATTAAAATAAAATACGTAATTTAAGAAAAAAAAAACAAATAAAAAAAAACTAAGGTAGAAAAAAGGTATCAAATGAATAATAATAACTTCTAACTATCAATAAAAGAATATTATGTATAATATATTTCAAGGTTTTATTCTGAACAGTAAATTCTGGAGCAAGTTCCTTCACATACACAAAGAAGAGTGTAATTTAAAACGTTTTTTACGCATACGCCAACGTGGACCTGGACAAGGCACAAGTTCTTTGCAACTAGCACTTGCATCAGGAATCGTTTTCCACAATGGGACTGGAATATAGACAAATACTTTCTCTTCTTTTTTCCAGCTCCAATAGCAGGGATCAATTTTCTTGTGGATAAGGCAAGGCACTTCGTCCATATCTTCGTTTGTTTGTAGAATGGTCCGCTTCAGATATTGATTCAGTTTCAGTGCATCTTTAGTTGGTGAGATCATAAATTAAGGTGAGATGCTTTCGATAGCTTTATATTCATATGAAATCATTCCGTCTGGCTATAATTAATTGTTATATAATTTGTAGTATCTCTGGACATTCGTCATCCAAGTGGTGGATGGTCTTCTTCTTTCCCTCTTTCCAGTAGCCATGGACAGATAGTTTATCACGACATGACTGTCCGGTCGGCGAAGGACGTGACCTTACGATCTTAGCTTATTTTTACAACCTTGAAACTCCTCTTTACATGCTTGTTGTGAACTCTGGCCGTGAGCGCGACTCCTCCTGCCCATCGTAGCAAACGAAGTATGCGATTAGAAGCAATCCCAGATATTGCAGCGTGATGCATTGAAGAGGGGGTGACAATGACAACTGTCTACTAAAATTCAGGACCGTTTTTGAAAGGCAATTTAGGATGGCGTGCGGCTTCCATATTTTATTTGTTCGTAGATATAAACACATTATAAAAACCTAGCCTAGGGTACTATCGGCAACGGGGCGGGCCCAAGCTGCCGCGGTGGTTAAGGTCGCAGAGAGAGAGAGAGAGGAACTAACGGACTATCCGCGCCGTGTCCAGGGTTACCGCCGCGCTGCATCCGACCCTTGATCCAGCCATCTAGCGAGAGACTCGTAAGATATTGGTCGAGACGACTACCGGGACTATGATCGTCGAGTCAACATTTCTTATTCTTAACTAGACTTAAATCTAGTCATCATCAGCCTATGTTAGTCCACAGCTGAACATAGGCATTTAACTATGCGTATAGACGCGTCTATACGCATAGTTAATGCCCATTTTTTTATTTTTTTTTATTTATAAATAAATAAATAAATATCTTGGGACATCTTACACAAATCAACCTAGTCCCACGGTAAGCTCAATTAAAGCTTGTGATGTGGGTACTAGGCGACGATATATATAATAGATAGATACATATAGATACTTAAATATATAGACGGCCATGACCAAGGAACAAATATTTGTGATAAATAAATACACAAATAATGCCCTCGCCGGGATTCGAACCCGGAACCTCCAGCTTCGTAGGCAGGATCACTACCAACTAGGCTACGAGGCTGACAATGTGTCCACTATGATGACGCTGCTGCCCATCATCAATCTTGTAGAATGGTGAGTGACACTTCAATCCCTTAGTCGACTCTTACGACACCCGCAGGAGGAGTTGGGGTGGTGACAAATGTATTCTTACTGCCGTCATCACACGGCAAACTAGACTTAAATACTGTTTATTCTTAAGAGCTCATATAAAGCATGAGTCGTTCTGAATCGTTTCTAAGAGTCTTCAAGGCTTGAACCTTCAAGGAAGTCTTCGAAAGTTCGATATTAGATGTCATATACCAAAGAAAAAATATCGAAGTTTACGAACGCCGGAGGTGGGATTTGAACCCACGTCCCCAGCTAGACCACTCGGCAACTCCACAAAAAATATCTTTAAAAGTCTTTAAGGTTTCAAGTCTTTTAACAACACAATTTACACTAGATAGGGGATAATATGATATGTATATTGACTTATAATTCTTATAAATGTCATGCGGTCTACCACAAACATTACAACGTAGATTTCGGACATTTCTAATTCTCTGTCACTCTAATTAGGCCTTCGTTAGAGTGACGGAGACAGATGCCCGTTTACAATTCACAAGTTCGCGGTAGCCCCTTTAGGTTAGGATCGACTTCTGATCTGAAGCCGTACCATGAGTTGGAAAGTAAAGGATACGTTAGGTCTTACTCGATACGTATACGTAATGCATTATGTCGCGCTCGCACCGACATAATATTTTGCAGCGAGCATGATGGGCTGCTTTACGTATCGAGTAAAACCTAACGTTACCGATACTTCAAACTCATTGTATGTACGCTACTGTAGCCGTACCGGGGTGAATATCTGAGCGTTTCAACCCTCTAATTTTGGTGGCAAAATTTTTGCCGAAGTTTCCATTCGTTAGAATATACTACTTTGTCCTTTTAGTCCATTATATTTATATTACGGCAACGTATGTATGGGAAAAGTTCACATTCGGATACCAGCACCAAATTTTAGTATGTTGTTAAATATGTCATTCTGTATCCAAAACTGTCGGGAGACACTCTCTCAAAGGTCAAGGTCACCAGTAATGACGTCCTCAAAATGGCTGCTGCCTAATTTTGAAAAGCGCTTATACCGCCCAACATACACCATTGTGTGTAGTATCAATTGAAAGGTTATTAAATATGCTCTAACTTTGTATTTTGTGTTATAGCGTACATCTAAAAATAAAAAAAATATCGTGGAAAGAATAAAAATATTTTTTTACTCTTTTCGTACAATTTACATTTCATCAGGAAACAAGCGGTATTAGAAAAAAATGTTGTAGTACATAAATGTAGCTAAACTATTATCCTAAAATAAACAGTTTAAATCATCGAAATCGGTTGAAAATAAACAAAGTTATGTCATTTTCTATATTCCGCGGCAAACGCCATACACCCGCCATCCGCCCGCCCGCCAGTTCGAAAATGTTAATTGCACCCAAACTATGCAATTGATTTACACTGATAAGATATGAACTAAAAGCCAATTAATTATACAAATACTAAGTAGTTGTTTTAAAAATACTGTTGTTATTAAAATAAAATACATAATTTAAGAAAAAAACAAATTAAAAGACATAGGTAGGTACTTAGAGTAAGGTAGGAAAAAGGTAACAAATTGATAATAATAACTTCTAACTATCAATGAAAGAATATTATGTATATATATATATTTCAAGGATTTATTCTGAACAGTAAATTCTGGAGTAAGTTCCTTCACATACACAAAGAAGAGTGCAATTTAAAACGTTTTTTACGCATACGCCAACATGGACAAGGCAAGTTCTTTCTCCTTTTTTCCAGCTCCAATCGCAGGGATCAATTTTCTTGTGGATAAGGCAAGGCACTTCGTCCATATCTTCGTTTGTTTGTAGCATGGTTCGCTTTAGATGTTGAGTCAGTTTCAGTGCATCTTTTATTGGTGAGATGCTTTC
This sequence comes from Thaumatotibia leucotreta, assembly GCA_025490895.1. NCBI lineage: Eukaryota > Metazoa > Arthropoda > Insecta > Lepidoptera > Tortricidae > Thaumatotibia > Thaumatotibia leucotreta. The sequence goes on along the minus strand of JALPQI010001225.1, from coordinate 107,360 downwards.
AATACTCAATACTCAATCATTTATTGCTTCCACACAGTTTACAAGGTATTATGTGAACATAAAGTGTTTACCGCTATTTAGTTAGCTTTATTTTTAATGAAAACATTCCGTTTTGCTATAATTATTATTATATCATTTGTAGTCTCTCTGGACATTCGTCATCCAAGTGGTGGACGGTCTTCCTCTTTCCAGTAGCCATGGACAGATAGTTTATCACGACATGACTGTCCGGTCGGCGAAGGACGTGACCTTCACTTATTTTTACAATCTTAGCTTATTTTTACAATCTTGAAACTAACCCTTACATTACATAAGTGGCGAAATTCACGGTAATGAATTTGAAAGTCAACATATAAAAACTTAAACCGCCATTTAAAAATAGTTGTGATTGGTCCATCAAAGTTTATATTGGCTATGAACATTTGTCAAATATGTTGCGCCGAAATAATATGCGCGGTGGTGTTAAGAAAAGCGCGATGTCCTGCCCGTCTTGGCACAATTGAACAATTGTTTCTGGGGGCATTTTTGAGTTGGCCTTAGACGTCGATGTTATATATGGTCGCAGGTTTATATGTTTTAATGTTGTTTTGTATTTTACTTTTATAATCATGTTACAATAGCCTACCCTAAATGATTTATTTCAGACCACAACATTACAATTAAAATGGTATTTGTCAGCCTCCGTAGCCTAGTTGGTAGTGACCCTGCCTACGAAGCTGGAGGTTCCGGGTTCGAATCCCGGCGAGGGCATTCTTTGTGTATTTATTTATCACAAATGTCTATGTATTTAAGTATCTATCTATTATATTAATTATATATATCGTCGCCTGGTACCCACATCACAAGCCTTAATTGAGCTTACCGTGGGACTAGGTCGATTTGTGTAAGATGTCCCAAGATATTTATTTAGTATTAATAGAAAATTAAAATAAAATAAAATCTATTTACCTTAATTCTACTTAACATTATTGTTTGTTACATGAATCAGTAACCGTTGGCCGTTTGGCCGTGCGGTGACGGCAGTAAGAATACATTTGTCACCCACCACCCCAACTCCTCCTGCGGGTGTCGTAAGAGTCGACTAAGGGATTGAAGTGTCACTTACCATTCTACAAGATTGATGATGGGCAGCAGCGTCATCATATCGGACATTGGACACATTACTGCGATCGTCAAATCCGCTTGCCCAGCGAGGCGATTATTGGCATTTACCTCCTAATGCGTCTATACGCATAGTTAATAGGAGAGGCCTACGTCCAGCAGTGGACCAACATAGGCCGATGATGATGCGGATAACTAATCTCTAATCTGTATAACCTAGCCTTAGTAATTTTAAGCTGTTGGTTTTCCGAAAAAAATAATTTTGGAGTTTTTAGAAAGCAAGAAACCAACACAATATGTAATTTCAATCAAGGTGACTTACCAAATCTTCACCAACGCACAATGAATCGCAACAAAATCACCGCTAAACCTTCCATGAATATAACATGACCGTGAGATGGCGCTGAGACTAATTTATTACCACTTAACTTTTATCACCACTTTGCCTCTCTTTCATCGGCTTTTAGCTGAATTAGGCATTACTTACCTTAAACATGATCGCGTATATTCGTAGAGATTATCTATTGGAGTAATTTGTTAAATGTATCGCGCTGGGCGCTGCCTTGGACGAAATAAATTGTCTATGGTTGACTGATTTTGATTGTTATTGGCAGTTGGCAGATAAATTGTGGGGGATTACTCTTATTAATTATAACTAATGGTTAATTTATTAAAAGCACAGTTCATTTGAAACATAGGTAGTCTATTTGGCGCGTTGTGGCAGTAAGAATACATTTGTCACCACCACAACTCCTCCCACGGATGTCGTAAGAGCCAACTAAGGGATAAGTGTTACTGACCATTTCTTTATCGAAGATGTATGATGGGTAGCAGCGTCATACACACTATTACGATCGCTAACCCGCTTGCCCAGCGTGGCGATTGTGGGCATTTACCTCCTAATGCGTCCATACGCATAGGCAATAGGAGAAGTCTTTGTCCAGCAGTGGACTAATATAAGCTGATGCTCTGTACTGCAGAATAAATAAATGGAACGTCACAGTTCGATGAATAATATCCTCATTTATTGCATTGACGTAGTGTAGGAATTATGACTAATAATCATCTTATAGAAGTCTTCAAACCAGGTAAACAAGTTATTCAGAGCACATCGTTCGGGAACCACTAGCGACTGAAACGCATCAACATGTCGTTTAAAATTTTACAACGAATAAAGTGTCAATCAATCAGTTTTATCGATTTTACATCGATAGATGGCGCTAAATCAAGCCGCCTTTATGTGCACTAACCAATTTCCCTGTAATTTACCAATTTTTTCAAGTGTTCTTTGGAAACTAAACTTCTGTGACGAAGTAAAAGAGTGCCGTCACATTATTTTTATTTAACAACAAGAAGTTTTGAGTGAAGTGTCGTGTCAACTGAAAACTGCAGTGTGTTTAGCCAAGCATTCAAAAATGACTTCTAAAGATACACTTTCCTACACCGAAATACTTATTGTCCCTGGTTACTGGATCGTTATTCTTCTGTGCACCATCAGTGTAATCTTTGGATTTGTCTCTTGGATTATTCTACCAAAATGGCAGCAGATTTGCCATTACGCATTCATCAACTTATTCTTAAGCATTCTACTCTTCAATGGAATGATGGTGATGGCTGTACATCTGTCAGTTTCGGGAAGTGATGTCCCAACACACAGTTTGTACAGTTATATAGGCAACATCCTTTATTTTGCCATAGTGCAGTGGTTTACAGTGACAACTATTGTGTTTTACGTTGATTTTGTGGGCGTTTTAACGAAATTGAGAGACATTAGTGATCCTTTTCTTTTTATTAATGTTTATGGTTGGTTTTTTCCTGTTATGATTGTAACAGCTAACAAATTTTTGGGAGATGTTCATAAATATTTAAGTTTTTCAGTATTATCATTTAATCTATTAGTAACTGCTATAGCGTATTTATTTGTGTTATATGCATTGTACACAAGCTCAAAAGCTTCTTCTAAAAATATATTAATGTCTACTTTTATGTTTTCAATAACTGGTGTATATATTTCTGTTAAGGCCGTTTATTTATTATTAACTATGTTGATAAGTTTTCAGTATTTATACTCAGAGAGCTTATATGCTTGGAAAATATGGATGTATTCCATAGATTTTTATTGTAATATCATTACAGCATTGATCTTAAATGCATTTTTCCTCTCAATGAAAACGCATAGAGCTCTATGGGCTGAGCACAGACATCACCAGAACGAAATAATTATGTTGAATAATGTTTACGTATAATGAATTAATTGGGCAAATCCTTGAGAACAGCCTCGCCAACATCAGTTACCAATTATTTTACGTGTTTTTAAATTAATTAATGAACTTCAACTTTCTGTAGGTCTGGCCTCCCCAGTAGGTGGACATGTGGGACGCTTAAATCTACTTAATTAATGTAAGAACTCAATGAGGGTTTCGTCGAAAACGTATGCCACTAGTTGGCGCCACAGCAGTAAGGTCCCGCTAAGAAACACAATTATATCTCCAAAGAAATACTTACTAGAAGTTGTTTTTATTTTTTTATACAATTTTATTAACTCATACAAAAGATTTAAACACGAAACTATAGGCGCTCTGAGAATTTACACAAGTTTCTGGACCTGACGCCTTAGTGATGCTGCCCTGGTGAACGTCATTTCAGAAAACCCTCATTGATGAATGACGTGAAATGAAATGCGAAGTTGCACCAAGGTGTAAGACATAGGAGATTCTGTTACCAAAGTCAAGTGGAACTGGGCAGGACATGTTGCCAGGCAGAGTGACGACAGGTGGACTAAAGTCCTAACGGATTGTTGGCGTATTTCGGACGAAAGAGCCCTTGGGCGTCCGTTGGCTCGTTGGGTCGACGACATTCGTAAGAATCGTAAGATTGCGAGACACTTCTGGGTTAGATTGGCTCAGGACCGGGATATATGGCGTACCTAATTGAAGAGAGCGTAGGTCGCTCAGCAGTTTCAGCAGTGGGTCATAAATGGCTGAAATTATATGATGAATGAGCAATTTATATAAACAAAACTTGGGTAAGGAAATGTTCTGTCAATGTTGTGAAACCTTCACTTGGGTGTGAGGAATATCCGGGAGGTAGTAATAACAGTAGTTCGCTATCAGAATCACTACATTTATTATCTCACACAAACACTTTAGTTTACACGATCAAAGTCAGACACGAAGTGCCCGTCCCGAGCAGGGTCACCGCCTTTTATACCCTCGAGTAGCAATCCCCGATTGGTTCTACCTGGCAGTTACCTTACCCTCATTAATGACTTACGGCAAGTAATACTCATATTGTAAGTGGAGGATAGGCGAGTTGTTACAGTCGGTCATCCTGCTCAAAACGAGTCCCCTCGTTTAAGATTAAGCTTATTTTACTGAACTGAATATACATACGATACTCCTCCTGGAGTATGTGTGGCTGCTCCCGCGTTTCCGCTACTGCAGCTGTGGAAGGGTCGCATCCCACGAAGGTGGGACGGTCGTTGCACCGTCATTTGGGGACGGTGTTGAGAGGCTGTGTTTATTTTATTGTAAACGTGACTTTCAGTTATTAATATTACTATTTTACGTATGTTTTAAATGATTATTAATTTCTTTTAATTTATATGCAATTGTAATTTGATGATTTTCGTGTATTAGTTTTTTTTGACATTTATTTAATTATAATGTGTATGATTTCAGTTCTTTGAAAATGACTATTTTGTATTCTGTTTAAATTTAGTAATTTTGTTCGTATTAATTTACTCAGTTATGTATTAATTTTTTTTTTAATCGACTTTTAATTGTTTGCTTCATTGTATTTTGTATTTTTATGTTGACATGTGTTTTATTAACATTAAAGTATTTGAACTGGAATTTGTACTTGAATATAGTGATGAGCATTAGACAGGTAAATTACTACAGAACAATGTAAATGTACCCTCCCTAAAGAAACTCTCAACAAAAGTCGGTACGACTATTTGACGACTAAAGATGCACAATAACATTATGATAAATGATAAATATTCTGAAACTTAAATACGCGTTACGTTAAATCAAGTTAAATAAATTGAATTTTTTTTTTTTAAACCACTTGCTATAATCCCTCTTTTCTTTTATTTGGGTCGAATGACCGCTATTCATAAATTTAAACTGATTATTAAAAATTGCTTGATTAAAGAAAAGGATACTACAGAATTAGATTACATTGATGAAAAAAATATTTGGATACAAGGCAGTAGGTATTTAGGAAGTTAAGTCTTATCGTAAGTCAGTTTCTTACATTATATTTTTTTTGTATTAATTAATTATGTAGTCTTACTAGCTCACTCACGGCGTACTTAAATTCAAACATTTTTTTTTCTGCTGTTCTTGATGAGGAATTAAATTCGCTTCATGTTTGTTTTATTTATGACTATTAACTTTTGTTTAACTAAAAACAATTGTATGCCCTTTTACATATATCTTTACATCATACATTTCTCAAAATTCATTACATTTGTATATTTATTCTGACTATTAGAGACTTCATCTCTAGTTAATGTACTATATCTGTATTTATACTATTAAATCAAATTAATGTTTCGTTTTTAATTAATACATGTTAGCTGTAAGATGTCATAATACTATTATTTGAAAGAACAAGTTCCGGAGAAACAGTGGTGTAGGATTAGAACCGGAAGTAGTTTTTCCTTTTTTTTTTCTCTCATTTGCTATTTAGTTTAACGATTCAAAAGCGTGCGTTGCTAGGCCTAATTGAATAAAGAATATTTTAACTTTCACTCTGACTTCATTCGGTAATTTTAAAGATAGACGTTTTGTATATTTACCTATTGACACCTAGAGACCCTTTACATCTCTAGTTTTTTTTTCCATATTTGTTTTTATTTCGGATTGAAGTATGCTTTTAACTGCTTATGACAGATTTTTTTTTTTATCTAAATTTAATTAATTTTAGAATTTCATTTTAATATTTTTAACTATGCCACGATGAGTTATGTTTGTATTAATTTATTATATCTGTGTTAGATTTGCGAATGTAACATACTGACAAGTAGATACCCTCTACATATGTATTAAAAAATGTTTTAATACCCATGTTAAATCACATTATGAAGTTAAGATTGACATCGGTTGGCGATTGCAGTTTTGGACACCGCATTACAGCTCACCGCATTGCTGCCCATCCACCGGTGGTTTTGGACGTAGTTTAACGACATACCCGGGTCTCGCTATTCACTCTTTTTTTTAGGGTTCCGTAGCCAAAATGGCAAAAACGGAACCCTTATAGATTCGTCATGTCCGTCTGTCCGTCTGTCCGTCTGTCCGTCTGTCACAGCCGATTTACTCGGAAACTATAAATGCTACAGTAACGAAATTTGGTAAGAATATGTGTTGTATGAACCGCTACAGGATTATGATACTAAATTGTAAAAAAAACCATTGGGGTGGGGGCCCTCCATACATGTAACTGAGGGATAGAAAAAAAATTTTAGTTGTATATAAGCGTGTGGGGTATTAATAGAAAGGTCTTTGAAAATGATATGAAGGTTTATAAATCTTATTTTTATTTAAGCAAATCGTTTTCGAGATATCAGCTCTCAAAGTCTGCAAAATGTGTCCCCCCCCCCTCTATTTTTTAAACTACGCGATATAAAATTCTAAAAAAAATATATGTTATGCACATTAATAAACTCTATCAACGATTTTTAGTTTGATTCAATTATCTCCTATAGTTTTTGAGGTAGGTTGATTTAACTGTATTTTTTTAATAATAAATTGATAATGGTACGGAACCCTTTGCGCGCGAGTCCGACTCGCACTTGGCCGGTTTTTTTCCTTGGGTTCATCTCTAATGACCGCTATTCACTCTTTTTTTTTTTCTTTGGGTTCATCTCTAATGACCGCTATTCACTCTAGTTATCTCAAATGACAACAAGGTAGTGTATGACTTGGCATCAGCAAATGATAAATCATGAAATTATTGTGACAACCATGCAGTGAACGTGAATTTTGTACCAATTACCTACTAGTGTTTATTTTTTCTAGTCCCTATCACTACTAGAAGAATAGTTAGCACCGTAACTTAGCCAGGGGAATATTTTATCTGTTGCTACGACTCTTTTATACCATCATATTCGTCGGCTTTCGTTCTGACCGGACGTATGCATAAATATAAATTAATAATCAATTGCATTATTATAAAATCTCTGCAGCTGCACCGTATTGCAGAAAATTAGCAACTACTGTCGAAAAGTTGCCCACTGTACGTCACAAATCGCTGTGGAGTAGGTATCAGTCCCTGAAAAATAATGCCATACGGGCCTTTCAAGCCCACCGTATTCAACAAGAATAAAACTAGCATAGCTCAGACCGTACATGAACTTACATAACAGATGGAGCGACTCACCAAGCCTTGTTCGGAAACATTTTCCTTTGTAGATGCCCTTAAATATAATGCGGCTCAATTTGTCCAGCCCTCGAACATCGCCATTTATCCGACTGAGAAATTAAAATCGAGCGAGGAGACCAAATCCCTTGTTCAAAAGATCATCCGTCCCGACGAAATGAAACTGCATGTATCAAGATTATGAAAAATTAAAAACGGCGGCGCGTAGTAGGCGAGATGTTCTGTAGAAGAAGGACATCGTGAAATAAATAACCAGTCGGGCACAATTGATAAAATCTGGATTTACTCTTGACGAAACGCAGAAGCGTAAGCCCAAAACTGTTGATATCGAAGTTCCTTAAAGAAAATGAACACCTGTTCAAGATAAATGATGTAAATGGTAACAGAAGCACTAGAAACAATAGCTATTTGTGTATGCCCAGGTGTCGCTCGACTGTTTATAAAAAAAAATGTTTATTGTATGTGTACCAGTTTATATAATACACTGCCAAAACGGTTTCATGACATGAATACTAATATATTTAAAAAAAACAATTGAACAAATGGTATTTGATCGATGTTTTTATTCTATTAAAGATTATATACACCATGAAATTACATTACATTCTAAAAATGTGAAAATGTAAAAATAATATTGTTTCCAAGTATTTGTTGTATTTAGTATGTTATTTTTTTTAAATAATTAATGATATTATTTTATTATCAATTTAATTTTAAGACCGAACTTTGCACGCCCGACAAGGCAGATCATGTGGAAAATACAACTTTTAACACCAACTTACCTTTATAAATGACTAACCCATGTTCAGCAATAAATAATTTCATTTCATTTCATTTCCTGCTGCCACGATAGAAACTGAGGTATTTAAGTGAATATATATCCAAAATTTAGCCGATAAAGTAACTGACCTATCACTTGATACCTTTTTGGCATCTTCTAAGCTGAGTCACAAATCTGGGATAAAGGACGCCGAGACATTGACGTAACTTACTATAAGAAAAGGTCTAATTCAAAGTGACAGGGTTTTTGTTAACTGGTCGTCGTGCCCAGCGAGGGATGGGTGAACCCTCGTGATCCGGTGCTACAAGTGCCAACAGTATGGCCACGCAGTGAAGACGTGTCGTATGGAGACCAACACCTGCAGACATTGCCGCATCGTGGGACATGCAATAAAGGACAAAAAAAAGGTCCGACCCACTGAAATGTGGATGGTGCCGGCTCTACAAGAAGCCCTGTGACCACGAAACGGCCAGTACTGAATGTCCGCTAGAACAATAGCTGAAAAACGTTATATAAACTCTGTAGGCTATGAAAGTTCTCACTAGTTGTTTTAATTTAGTTTTAGGATAGTTTTGTAATTGTAATTATTTGGACCAACTTTAATTCATCATTATATTAGTACAATATTATTTGGTACAAACACTGTCTTCGAAAACGGTCGCTTTGCTCGGACTTTTGTTGCAATTTATGCAAAAAAATGGATCTAACCTTTTATTGACCACTGATCGAGTTAACTACATTTAATGTTGAATTTGCAATGTAAGCACTCTCTCACTCTCTCTCAAGTAAATTATTGATTGTTCACTAACGTACCTATAATGTTTCTATTAGTATTAGGTTAAATTTAGAATGACTTATCTATACTTTTTGTGTAAATAACACGACTAATGTTCTATTTGCCTATCGGTCCAATCATAAATCTCAGCGCATTCGACTACTTAATAAACCCATGCGCTAATTGTTTGCTCTTTAAGTAAGGGATCGAACTCAGGGATAACGTTGTTAATGGTAACAAAACTTTCACGTTCACTGGGTCTATTCTTCAACATTTTAGTTAATTCTTCGAAAAAAGATGATGCCGAATCATACCTTGATCGCTCTTGGTGTGAATCCAGCCTCGTCGTTGGTGACTCCTGCTGCATATTCTCCCGTCGCTCGATCTCACGACGCCGACGCTCGTTCATTCGTTGCTCGTTCTTTCGTTGCTCGTTCTTGCGTTGCTCGTTCTTGCGTTGCTCGTTCTTGCGTGGCGCGGTCTTGCGTTGCTCGTTCTTGCGTTGCTCGTTCTTGCGTTGCTCGTTCTTGCGTTGCTCGTTCTTGCGTTGCTCGTTCTTGCGTTGCTCGTTCTTGCGTTGCTCGTTTTTGCGTTGCTCGTTTTTGCGTTGCTCGTTCTTGCGTTGCTCGTTCTCGCGTTGCTCGTTCTTGCGTTGCTCGTTCTTGCGTTGCTCGTTCTCAAGCTGGCTCAATAGGACTTCACTCATATGTCTTTGTGAATCCGATTCCTCTTCTTGCTCTCGCAATCTCCGCAGCGGGCTGCGGCTACGAGTGCGTGGTCGCCTCAGATGATTCGATTTGAAGTTTTAGGCATCGCTCCCTGCGAGTGCGTGTCATCAATGACGCTTTTAGCACGGCTCCGGCTTCGATTAGCATGGCTTTGGCGATCACAATAGCTTTTGGTGGACGTGTTTATCCCAATTCTGAAGATGAAACCTTCACTTGGGTGTGAGGAATATCCGGGAGGTAGTAATAACAGTAGTTCGCTATCAGAATCACTACATTTATTATCTCACACAAACACTTTAGTTTACACGATCAAAGTCAGACACGAAGTGCCCGTCCCGAGCAGGGTCACCGCCTTTTATACCCTCGAGTAGCAATCCCCGATTGGTTCTACCTGGCAGTTACCTTACCCTCATTAATGACTTACGGCAAGTAATACTCATATTGTAAGTGGAGGATAGGCGAGTTGTTACAGCAATTAACATCAGTTTAGTTACTAATTACGAATGAACAGGATAACTCCGCAACGTAATATACTTGATGTTTTTATTGGAATAATATCCCGTATAGATAAGTGTCTAAGAAATATAATGTCCACTATGGATGAATGACCGGTAGTTGTATTTATTTTTCCTTGTCAATTAGACCCTAGATCATATTGAAAGAAACAATACAATTGAATGAAAATACAAATGATGCATATCGGCCGAAGCTGGAGGAGTTCAATTCAAATCCAGGCTAGGGCATTTATTTATGTGTTTATCACAAATATTTGTTCCTAATTCATGATTATTTTTTATGAATTGTAGAGGTTGTATAACAATCCTCTACATTACTGGTTACTCTCAGGTAAATTCTACATTTAAATACAGGGTGGTCCAACCTTGACGTCAAAAATTTTTTTTTAGGTTCCCTACGTCATGGGCTATCCGAATATACCCAATGTATGTTAGCCGATTTTTTGTAGTTTTCGAGTTACGAATTTTCGAAAAATTTTTTTTGTAAAATTCTGGAATGAAGTAATTTATTGATAAAAAAACTATTGGGTTTTTTTAATATTTTCTTTTTGTAAAAGTATTACTACAAATAAAGCATTTACGGACAAAAAAATTAGCGTCCTCACTTTGACACAAGTAGGATAAAAAATACCAAATTCAAAATTTTACGTTAAAAATGCATCAAAATAGCATTAATGTACGTAAATAAATAAAAAAAAAACATATCCCACGGATTTTAGGTAATGTTAAGACTGCCCTAGACCTTAAACCTTCGTAAAAGCAAAAAAAAAAGTGATACTTAATTATGAGGATTTTTCGGAGTAGTCGGTCAAATAAACTTAAAAAAAAAAAAAAAAAAAAACAGTTACCCGGCGACCCCCGTTCGGTGCACACGTGTTATTGTTGAATGTGCCGGTTTGCCGCGAGTAATTATTTAACATCGCATTAGTGGGAAATTCCAGTATCAGAGGGTGCTCCTGGCTACAGGAGCCCCTCAGTTCAACATGGAAAACCTAACGCCCAGCCCCAATGTAAGTTACGCCAACGTTACTTCTAAAAGTACCCACCCCAAAAAAGATCAAGCTGTTGTTATAGATTCTATAGAGGGACTCATGATACGAGACTATTTAATATCACTGTCAAAGGTAACCAAATCATCGTCGATTCGTTTTATATCACGAATATCCAATTCAAGAGTTTGTGTATACTTGGACTCAAAGCAAACAGCTGATGAACTCGTCGACAAAGTCAAAAAAGTCAAAGTCAAAGATCATCTATTGGAAATTCGACCACTAATAACAAGAAACAAGCGCATCGTTTTATCCAATGTTTGCCCCGTCATTCCACACGAAATCTTAGAAGAGAAATTCAATGAAATGGATGTCAAAATTATGTCCCCTATTACTTACATGAAAGTAGGTATACCCGACGCGGGCTTCTCGCATATAATGAGTTTTCGACGGCAAGTATACGTTTCTCCGGAGGACGAAAAAAGGTTGCCAGAATCGTTGCTTATCAATTACGACGAAACGAACTACTGGATTTACATAACCAATGAGTCAATGAAGTGTTTCGTATGTAACGGTATGGGACACTTAGCTAAACATTGTCCACAAAGTAATCAACAGCATTCCCTATCTACGCAACCCTTATCCACGCAACCCAACACTCAAAGTCAATCACAGGAAAATAATGAAAACTCCCACTACCCTCCAATTAAGTTTAACAAGCCCGAGACACAATCATCCATTACATCGACAGATAAACCAGATTACGGCAAAGGTAATAAACGCCTCCACTCCACAACCACATCAGAGATTTCAAATCAAGCCCAGAATGCAACTGACATTATTTTGGAGAAAAGTTTACCATCGAGTGACTTTGCAGATGACACCGACAGTAACTATTCCCTTGAGGAAGAAGCGCCAAAGAAGAAGTCTGTTCAAAAAAAGAAAAAATTGTTAGACAACCGGACAGAAGATCAAGTTTGGAAAGATATTCAAAATGAATTTTTTTTTGGTCGGGCAACACCGGCCGGGTCGAATGTCAAATTCGTACAGCGTATTTAAGTATTAGATTTAAATTATTTTACAGTATTATTTAACAAGTTACAGTGATAAAAAGTATTATTAGGAAGAGTGTTAAGTGTAATTGTATTATCTCATAAGTTGGTTTAGTGTAACATGTTGAATATTGACTACAAAATACAAGGCTGTGGATAACGACCAACGTTCAAGATTTGAAAATATCATCGTATTTGCATGTATTTCAACGAAGATAATGAAAAGGGAGTATTGTTTTCATAATTTATAAGGCTTGTTGTTTAGATTATTTAATTGGTTTTACACCTACAGTAATTTTTAGTACCTAATGTTAATGACAAGGATAACCAATCTTAAATGTCAATAGTTTAACATATTTCTAGTTATAAATCTAATCATTTAGTCATAAATGTCCTCAAAACAGCTCAGAAACATCCTCATGAGTGATAGTGTAATGCAATACAGGGAATAACCACATCTATTTTATTGATCTTATTGATTCTTGTAGTCAAAATCAAGTCAGTGATCTCTGTTCATTTTTACATTGTTGTAGTCACATCATATTTCTAAAAGCACTGGAGTCCATTCTTATTTAACTCAAATATTAACCCGGCCAAAATGTTTTCAGCCCAAATTACAAAACGAGTGACACGGAGGGACACTTTGGCTGCAAATCTCCAGCAAGCTCTTAAGGAACTGAAAGATGCCAATGAGTACAATAAAAAACTCCTTCAGGAACAGGAAGAGAGTGAAAAGCAATTTGAGTGTGTTGTTAGAACAAACACTTCTCTCAAAAGTCAACTTGCAATCCAGGATATTGAGTTTGAGAACATACAAGGACAACGGGATGAACTTCAGGCTACAGTAGACCGGCTCGAACGATGCCATGACACACATGAGCAGGCATTGCAACGCATCAGAGATCTAGAGCAGCAGTTGGGGGAAATTGAGGCTCAACAAGAACGGGATGTTCGGTGCAAGTATTGCTCGGGGTAGCAACATAACAATTTAAGTATTTTTGATGAACTAAATAGTTTTCAGGAAGACCTGTTGCATGATAGTTTAGTGAATCCCCCATTTCTAGACACCGTAGATTTAACAAAAACTATACATCTAGACAGCGGTAAAATTAAATTAAAGGGTTCCAAAAAGATAAAGAGATACTTAAAATTAAAAAGATTTATTGATAAATCTAAGGTCTTATTAAACCGTCATAAATCTATATTTAAGGCTGTCATGTGTAAATCTGACAGTGTCGCCTTAACCAATCAACTATTGAATTGTCAAAACCAACTGGAGCAGACAATATATGAATTAAATCAACGCTCCAAGGAAGTGGAATTATTGGAGTTAAAATTAAATAATATCAACAATAAATACGAACTTTCCAGTAAAGCTTTACAGGAATACATAGCTTTTATGACTTCTGTTCTAGCACCCGAGAGCCGAATCCATCTGCGACTGGACTCGCCGCGACCATCGCCACGCCCGTCCTCGGCGGGCTCTCCCGCCCTGCCGCCGGCGACGCCGGGCTGCCGCACGCCGCGGCCGTCGATGCCGGCCTGCTACACGCCGCGGCCGTCGACGCCGGGCTGCCACACGCCACGGCCGACGACGCCAGGCTGCCACACGCCGCGTCCGTCGACGCCGGGTTGCGCCACACTGCGGCTATCCGCGCCTCATCTTTCGGCGCCGGCGAACCGTGCGCCGCGCCTTCTGCCGCTGGGCTCTCCGGTGCCCTGCTTTCCTGCACCACGTCTGCTCACGCCGAGGCCCCCCGCGCCAAACTTGTCGGTGCCGGGCTCCCCTGTGCTGCACTTCCCTGCGCCGCACCCGGCGGCCCCCCGCCCCCCCCTCGCGCCGCCCCCGGCCGCCGCCGCGCCGCACACCCCGCCGCCGCCGCCGCCGCCCCCCGCCGCGCCGCCCGCCTCGCCGGCGCCGCCGCGACTGCCGCGCCGCACCGTGCTGTACACGGACGAGGCGGGCGCCGGCCTCGGCGCGCTGCGGGCGAACCGCCTGTCGCAGAGCGTCGTCAACACCTGTCTCCCGGGGGCCTCCGTCGACCGCCTGGTCGACTGTATGTCGGCTGACGTTTTCGACGGCCGCTCCACGCTCGTCGTGTTCTTGGGGAATAGTGTGGATGTCACTAAACGGGATGTCATAAGATTATCCGCCGCCCTGTCAGAGATCGACCGGCGGGGAGTTGGGAAAATAATTATCTGCGCGTTGCCTCGCAGAATGTCCGGTGACGTAAATACAAAAGTGGACTATCTTAACTCTATATTGTATAGACTCTCTCTGTACGGCCGTACGATTTCGTATTTTGAAACGAATAATTTTATTGAAGATTTTATTATGCCGGTCGATAGAACATTCCTTCCTAGAAGGTGCTTGCGTGATTGTGCCGATTTGTTGGCATACAATATTGTAGACCCCGTCGTGGCTAGCGCGACGGTCGTTAATAGTTGTAAGAGAACTCCGCCATTATATTGTAGCGCGGAATCCAAATCGGAGCCGTTGAAAAATTTAAACTAGCTCTTCCGACAACGTGTGATTTAACCGGCTCCGTGCCTACCGACCATAACGTTAGTATTAATTTAGTAAATGATGATCTGATTAACTTAGTTCACCAAAATATACAGGGTTTCAATAGTAAGGAACTCGAGATTGAGTTATTTTTACAATCTGCTGATGTTGATATCCTTTGTATAACAGAGCACTGGCTTAAGAGTCATGAATTTATGTTTAACTTCGCCGATCATAGTATAGTGAGTTCATTTTCCAGAAAGTCTTGTATCCGCGGAGGTTCCTTGATAATGGTGAAACATAATTTGAAAAGTAAAGAACGTAAAGACATTGTTGAGAAATCTATTGAGCGCCATATCGAGCTCGCTTGCGTTGAGTTGGAAAAATTTATTGTTGTGAGCGTGTACAGGCCTCCCTCGGCAGACTTTAGCTTGTTCGAATCAGTCATGGATGAAGTTCTTGCTAGTGTTTTTAGGAGTAAAAAATATATTATTGTGTGTGGCGATTTTAATGTTAACTTGCTTGAAAAAACACATACTTCGACAAGCCTTGTTAATACTTTTAAATCATTTAATTTAGTACACCTCTTTTGTGAACCAACTAGAATTACGCCAACCAGCGCAACTTGCATAGATAATATCTTCAGTAACAGCAATGCGATTAATAAGTCCATAATAAATAACTTAAGTTCTGACCACTGTGGACAACGTGCCTCCTTCAGGGGAAGAGTGGAAGAAGTTCCGCAAGAGTCTATGTGTAGACCTATTTCTGAGAAGCGGTTGGATTTATTTAATCAGAATATTGTGAAACAATTACGTCATCTAAAGTTTGAACAGGAAGACCCTGACTGCTTGTGTTCGGAATTATTCCTTTGCATAAAAAAGGAATTTGATTCCTGTTTTAAAACAAAGAAACTCAAAGGCAAGGCGCGAACTAAATTCGCTGATTGGGCTACACCGGATATTCATGAGAAAAGACGCCGGCTCTATGATTTATATTACCTTAAAGCCACAGATAAGAGGCCGGAATTTCTAGAGTATGTTAAGAATTATTCAAAAACTTTTAAGCGAATTTGTGTCGCAGCTAAAGCAGATTACCTGTCGAAAAAGATCCAGAATTCGAGTGATAAGATTAAAGCTGTGTGGCAAGTTATTAATAGTGAAACCGGAAAACGTCAGATCAAAGATCCGCACTACAGCTTAAAAATTAATAATGATTTAATATGTTCCGACCTTGAAGTGGCGGATGAATTTGAGAGGGTTTTTTCTAATATACCCGTAGAAACCACCAAATCATTAAATTCATCGCCAGATATAGCTAAATCACTTTTGGAGTCAAATGCAGTGGAATGTACTAATGTATTCAAATTTGATTATGTTACCCCAAACTTGGTAATAAAAACGTTCAAATCACTAAACGTTAAAAAAACTGAAGATCTCTGGGGCCTTTCGGTCAAAGTACTACATTCCATTATTGAATCAATTGCACCTTATTTAGCTGATATTTTCAACAGTTGTATAGATACTGGAGTCTTTCCTGATTTAATGAAACACAGCAAAATTATACCTTTGTTTAAATCAGGAACTAAAACAGACCCTTCAAACTTCAGACCAATTTCAATATTACCAGCGCTAAGTAAAGTTTTTGAAAAACTCATTCTAAATCAACTAGTTTCCCACTTTAATCGTAACAAATTGCTCAATAGTAATCAGTTTGGATTTACTAGTGGCCGATCTACCACTGAAGCCGGCGCTGTCTCAAGATGCTGTTGGAATATTCTGTGATCTTTCGAAAGCCTTTGATTGTGTTGACCATGAAAATTTAAAAAGGAAATTAAGCTATTATGGGGTTAAAAATGTTGCCCTTGAGCTTATATCTTCTTATCTTTCGGATAGGAAACAGCGAGTGGTTATTAATGGAACTCAATCATGCGGGTCGCCTGTGGCTCTTGGAGTACCTCAGGGATCAATTTTGGGCCCTTTTTTGTTTTTGGTATATATTAATGATCTTCCTAACCTTGTGCGAGAGAAACATGACATTGTATTATTTGCTGATGACACGTCACTCATATTTAAAGTGGATAGAAAAGAAAAGAGCTTTGATACCATTAATGAAGCGCTATCTACTGTTGTAAACTGGTTTACAGTAAATAACTTACTTTTGAACGCCAAGAAAACTAAGTGCATTAAATTTACCTTACCCAATGTTAAGCAGGTAAGCAACAGTATGATCAAAGTAAATGGTGAATCACTGGAATTTGAAGATCAGACAGTTTTTTTGGGTGTGACGTTAGACTCTAAACTACAATGGCATGCACAGGTGGCAGCATTGGCCGGCAAACTCAGCTCTGCCGCATATGCAGTGAGGCGAATCAGGCACCTGACGAACGTCGAGACGGCTAGGCTGGTATACTTCAGCTACTTCCACAGTGTCATGTCATACGGGATTTTGTTGTGGGGGAAAGCGGCAGATATTCAGACCATCTTTGTGCTACAAAAGCGAGCTGTGCGCTCCATTTATGAACTAGGTGCTCGGGTCTCCCTTAGGGAGAAATTTAAAGAGGCACACATACTTACTGTAGCCTCCCAATACATCCTGGACAATATTATGTATGTTCGTAAAAACATTCATGAATTCAAGAAGAATAGTGATGTTCACAACTTTAACACTAGGAATAAACATAAGCTGGCTGTGTCGGCCCACCGTCTCCGTAAGGTTAGTGCGTCTTTCGTTGGGAACTGTACACGTTTTTATAACAAAATTCCTAGTGATTTAACAAATTTGCCACAGCATAAATTCAAGTCTCAGGTTAAGCGCTACTTGATAAGTAAGGCGTATTATACCATTAACGACTTCATAAATGATAAGGATGCTTTTAAGCCAGTACCTTAACGTGTTCGGTAAATCATATACATAAGTGAATGTTTACTATCATACTAGTGTTTCATATTGTAATCATTAATTATAGATCTGACGTAAGATAGTCATTATCTTAGTTTTTTTTTCCGTATTACTAATATGTAGTCTTGACACTTGGAGACTTTATACATCTCCGAGATTATCTTTTTATTTTAATTTTTCCTATTTTAATGTATATTATGTCGACACTTAGAGTCCTTTACACCTAAGTAATTTTAATTTTGTATTCAGATTTTCTGTCCTAGTTATTTCTATTTCTATTTTTTTGTTCTTGTGATAGTTGTCATATATGTAACGGGCAAGTACGAATATAAATTCTCATGAAACTAAATATGGTCAGCATTCATAGTATTTAAATTATATTGTCTGCCCGATAGCTTGCACAGTCATGCTCACTTTAAGGTCTCTGCTTACGGTGGCGTCGTTGATCGGGTCGCCACTTTCCCGAAAGAAGGTTGAGGGAGGCGATGGCTGAGATACGCGTCATACTCGTGAACGGGTGCTGTTTGCGGAGACCGGTCTAATCAAGCTCACTCATGGCTTAAATTCAAACAACTTTCCTGCTGTTCTTGATATGAGAAATTGAATTCGCTACATGTTTGTTTATTTATAATTATTTAATATTATGACGCATGGAGACCTTATACATCTCTGAAACATTTAGTGAAATGTATCCGTTTGTTTTCTTTTTACTCTGACAACTAGAGACCTTTACATCTCTAGCAGTATCATAATGCTAATTTTTAACGTCTAACTAAAAACAATTGTATGCCCTTTTACATATATCTTTACATCTATACATTTCTCAAAATTCATTAAATTTATATAATTGTTCTGACTATTAGAGACTTCATCTCTAGTTAATGTACTATATCTGTATTTATATTAAATCAAATTTATGTTTGTTTTTAATTAATGCATGTTAGCCGTAAGATGTTATAAAACTATTATTTGAAAAAAGTAAGTCCCGCTGAGTTTCTTGCCGGATTCTTCTCAGGCAGTGGTGTAGGGTTAGAACCGGAGGTAGTTTTTTTTTCTCTCATTCGCTATTTAGTTTAACGATTCAAAAGCGCTCGTTGCTGGGCCTAATTGAATAAAGAATATTTTGACTTTTGACTTTTGAATTGGATGAAACTGGAAACACATCTCGTTTCCCCATAACATTGGATCAATTCGTAAGTCTTTTAGATAAATCACGCAACAAACAAAATATTCAAGAAATAATCGTCGACTACTCCATGAACATTCCTGAATTAATTGATATGTGCCTGTTTCTCCATCCTAAAATGAATAAAAAATTAAAAAACAGATGTTCCAGATTCTCCAGGAAACTGCGAGAGATTCGGAAATCTTAAAGCTCGACAGAAAACTCAATAAAACACATAAATAAGTAGTTAAAGACTAATTAATGAAAATTTTGCAGTGGAACGTTAATGGTTTCCACGCAAGATTTGAAAATATAAAACTCATCTTAAATGAGGTTGATCCTTTATGCTTTTGCACTCAAGAAACCAACTTTAAAAATAATTACTGTACTAAGTTGAAAAATTAAGAACATTTCTATAAAAATCGTACACATAGCAGTATAGCCAGTGGTGGAGTAGCTACTTACATTTGTAAAGGCACACGCACTCCCGGAACGTATTGACGTCAAAAGTAATCTTGAAGTAATAGCAATAACAATAAAATTTCCGCTAGCTATAACTATTAGCAATTTATATTTGCCCAACAGTTGTTCCTTTGGTGAAAACGACCTTAAAGAACTAGTAAAACAGCTACCAAGTCCTTTCTTATTATTGGGAGACTTTAATGGCCACCATTTCTATTGGGGCTCAAATCATTGTGATCAGAGGGGTAAAGTGATAGCTGGTTGGTTAGATATAAATGAAAATATAATTCTTCTCAATTCTAGACAGCCTACACACTTCAATAGTAGAAATGGCAACACTAGTAGTATAGATTTAACTCTTGCTTCACGAAATATATCAACTTATTTCGATTGGAATGCATTTGATGATCTTTATGACAGTGATCACTTCCCAATTACCATTACAGCTAGAGTAGACTTGAGCCCAACTGTACAAAAAATCCTACAGCATTGGAAATATCAGAGTGCAGATTGGCCGAATTTTCGAATCGAAGTAGAAAGTAAGATTAAACAATTAGATAAAATAGATTTGTCTTCCGATATCTGTATAAATAATATAGTGAAGGAATTTAATCAAACAATAATTAGCTGCGCTGAAAAATACATAAGTACCAAAAACCTCCGGAAAACTAAAAAAGAAACAAGTACCATGGTGGAACGACGAATGTTCCAAATCACTAAAAGAAACAAAAAAAGCTTATAGAAACTTTGTAAAGGAAGCAAGAAAGACCCAAAATAATCTGAATAATGAAAACTTTAACCAAGAACTGCAGCTAAATAAAAAGAAAATAGAATATCGTAAAAAGAGATCGCAAACTAGAAGATTATTTAAAGAAAGAAGAAAAACTAATTGGGAAAATTTTATATCGTCAATTAACAATCACACACCAATAGGAATCATATGGCAAAAAATTAATTCTATTAACGGTCATAAAAGGAAAAAACAAACGATCATTTTAAAAAATAATGACGGAGAATTATGTTGTGACCCAAAAATAAACTCAGAACTACTAGTAAATGCTTTCGCCAATAATTCTAGCTCAAGAAATTACAATAATGATTTCTTACGGTATAAAACGCAAACAGAAGGAATTAATGCCATATTTAACTTAAAAGATAATTCTAATCCAATTAATGCAACCATTACACAACACGAGATTTATTTGATTTTACATAAACTAGGAGACTCGAGTCCTGGTCCTGATCAAATATCGAATACCTTAATCAAGAAACTTCCCTTGGTAGCTATTGAAAGACTCTTGGACATATATAACTACATATGGTCAAACCATGTCTTTCCTGACCAATGGAGAGAAGCTATTGTCATACCTATCCCGAAACCGGGTAAACCTCCTACTACAACTGCAAGCTATAGACCTATTTCTCTTACTTGCAATCTATGTAAATTATTTAGAAAATTGTAAGCAACCGAATAAGGTGGTACCTAGAACATAATAATTTTTTATCCCCATACCAATTTGGGTATCGACAGTTTAGGTCAACCTCAGATCATTTAGTTTTTCTAGAAAATGAAATTTTGACTTCCTTTGCAAATAAAAATAGTGTGGTCCTTGTTGCTCTAGACTTAGAAAAAGCATATGAGATGGTCAAATTAAACTTTTCTAGAAGTGATAAAACTCTGTATTTCCAATACAGAGTTTTATCACTTCTAGAAAAGTTTAATTTGAAAGGGAACGTCCTCGCATTCGCTGTAAATTTTTTAACTAATAGAACTATACGGGTAAAAATCGACGACAAAATCTCAGACCCAATCATTATTGAAAATGGACTTCCTCAAGGATCGGTTTTAAGTGTAATCTTGTTTTTAATCTCGGTAAATGATATATTCAATTCAATGTCATAGAGCGACCCGTAAAGGGGTGTTTATTCGCGGATGACTTAACAATATTATGTAGCGGAAACAACCTAAAACCTACCGAAAAACTTCTGCAAAACACACTAGACAGGCTTAATGAATGGTGCAAAACTACAGGATTTAAATTTTCAGTTACTAAAACCGAATTCATGATCTTTTCAAAAAGAAAAATCAAAAATAAAATTAATTTAACTATTAATAACCAAAAGATTAAGGAAGTTAATAATTTAAAAATTTTAGGTTTGACGTTTGATCCAAAAATGAACTGGGTAAGTCACATAAAGAAGTTAAAGTCGGAATGTTGTAATAGATTGAATATTGTTAAAATTTTGTCATCCAATAAATGGGGTTCGGATAGTGCGTGCATTAAAAATACCTACAAAGCATTAATTAGACAAAAACTCGATTATGGTTCAATTATATATGATTCGGCTCCTCCGTCTATTTTAAAACTACTGGAAAAAGCACACATAACACCGGCTTACGGTTAAGTCTAGGAGCATTCAGAACTAGTCCAGTTAACAGTATCTTAGCAGAAGCAGGTGAAATGCCGCTGATATTTCGTAGAAAAGAATTATGCATTTCATACGTCGTCCACCAAATTACTAATAATAACATGTCCCTTGTCTCGAAAGTGTCATTACCATCTGATATTGAATTCAACCTACAACCATCACTTCCCGTGCCTTTAAGGCTTAGAATTAAAAAATATTTAAACGAAATTGATTTCGAATTACCTACCGTATTTTCACGTAAACAATCCTCGTATCCACCATGGCGTGTAATCGAATTAAAAGTAAACGTGGAACTAGCTAATAAAAACCCTCGAGATTCGACTCCTGCCATTATATATAGAAAACATTTTTACGAAATAAAAGATAAATACCCTGATTTTATACTCCATTATACAGATGGATCGGTCTGTGAACGTAGAACCGGTTGCGCGATTGTAACAACAAACGATACCTATAAAGTACAGGGTCGCGTTTTATAAAGTTACAATTTACAATTTCGCTGTTTGCCTCTCTTGCTAGCCAATGTGTGCGTGCGTTAGAGAGGCAAACAGCGAATTTGTAAATTGTAACTTTATAAAACGTGACCCAGATTACAAAACTATGCATCTACTTTTACATGCGAAGCCGATGCCATTCTAAAATGCTTAGAGAGAGACAATAAATGAAAGCTCCGTAAAAAAACACGTCATATTTTCTGATTCTTTGTCGTCACTAAGAGCATTATCAAATATTAATAACAAAGATCCCTTGATTAATTTAATTAGAGAAAACATTTTAAATCTGATGAATAAACAGTTTGTTGTGGACTTATTTTGGATACCTAGCCATCAGGGCATTCCCGGAAACGAGAAGGCTGATTCTGCTGCTAAAGACACTTTGAGGTATGAACAATGTAATTTCACAACTGTTAACATCCAAGACCTGAAGAAACACATTAAACTGAATATTAAGAAACTATGGAACAACTATTGGGTAAATAATAACAATAGCGATTTACATAACATAAGAAATTCTGTCTTCGAAAAGAGTAATTTATATGTAAACAATAGAAGAGACCAGGTAGTTATGTATAGATTAAGAATAGGCCATTGTAATGTAACCCATTTGCATCTTATAACTAAAGAATCTAAGAAAAAGTGTTTAGGGTGTAACAGCGATTTATCTGTCAAACATTTGTTAGTTGATTGCCCTTTGTATAATTCGGAAAGGTTAATTGTTAACCTTCCAAAGTGTTTAAAAGATTGCTTAAATGACTCAGAATAATTTCTTAAACTAATTAAGTATTATGACTTGATTTGATTTTGTTTATTCGTAGTGGTCGCTAATGACCTTAGCTGTTTGAGCGACCTTAAATAAATAAATAAAAAAAAAAAAACTTAAAAAAGCTTAAAATTTTAAAGTAGTAAAAAATTACTTGAATAACTGCAGAAATTGAGTTTTCGTGGTACGAGTATTTTCTGTCTTTGTTTATTGATAAGAACAAAAAAACAGACGAAATTTCACTTTATTTTTAAATTAAAAATTTAGAAGTTTTTTTAAGTTTATTTGACCGACTACTCCGAAAAATCCTCATTTTTAAGTATCACTTTATTTTTGCTTTTACGAAGGTTTAAGGTCTAGGGCAGTGTTTACATTACCAAACATCCTTGGGATATGTTTTATTTTTTTTATTTACGTACATTAATGCTATTTTGATGCGTTTTTAGTGTAAAATTTTGATTTTAGTATTTTTTACCCTACTTGTATCAAAGTGAGGACGCTATTTTTTTTCTTCAGTAAATGCTTTATTTGTATTAATACTTTCACAAAAAAAAACTAGTTAAAAAACCCAACAGTTTTTTTTTATTAATAAATTTCTTCATTCCAGAATTTCTCAAAAAATTTTTTTCAAAAATTCATAACTCAAAAACTACAAAAAATCGGCTAAAATACATGGAGTATATTCTGATAGCTCATGACATGAGGAATCTAAAAAAAATTTTTTGACGTCAAGGTTTGGACCACCCTGTATATCAAATTATAATCAACATAATAAATAAAATATAAATTGGGTTATTGTCAGTCGACTCAGTCGGAAAAACAAAACTTAACCACTGACTGTGGTCAAAAGTTAACAGCTTTTATAAATCTATGTTACGATTTGATTGCATAGGGCTACAGACCGGGGAACCTAGTTGTACCGTCAATTGTTTTATCCCAAAATTACTACAGGAATTCCTTAACTTTAAGTATGTCCACCGAAAAGACGATAACCTAATTCTGACAATGACCCAATATAACGTAACGAATTCTCTTCTCTATTCAACAAACTTTGGCAATAGCAAAATGCGGAGAATTCATAAAATGTTGGCGCCTATTGTTAATCGCTCAAAGAACATTTGAATTTGTCTCCTTTTTTCACTGCCGGATGTTACACAAAATTGACTTCGTAACATAAAAATTATGACGTTAAATTTTGTTTTATCTATGTATTTTTATTTAATCGACCCAGATAACTGTCCATGCAATTTTGAACCCGAGTATACTTAGTCTGTTCCTAAAAGAATAAAAGTAGTTAAATAAACAACTACTTTATTTTATCGTTGATAGCCTAACTATATTTTATTCCCGGTCAAGTGCCATTGAATTGTAAAAGAAAACGTTCAGCTAACTACAGCGCGGAGCGAACTGCTTTTTTATGTAAACGAACCGTATATGTGCGCATTACATACAAACAGATTTCTTTGGGGCGGGCTTGTGATTTGATATCACAACGCGCTGATATTACCGCAAAAAACGGTATTTTTATGTATTTGACGGTGGTAAAGAAGCATACTACCAGCCTAAGTCAAAGTTTTTATATGTTTGTATCTTTGTAGTTCACAGTGCCTTGGTGTTATAACTGTAATGCTGTGTAACTTATTTGAATAATAAATAATAATACTGCCCGCCTGAAGCCGTACCATTGGTAAGCAACAATTATGGTGATCTCACATTGGATGTTATTTAACATGTAACATTGTTGATTACCGTAATAAAACAAAGTCTAACAATGTCAATCATCATCATCCTCGCTCCATCTCATTATTTTAGGTCGACTCTCCTGTGCATTTAGACCAAACGAGCATTCGCTCCTTCTATCCCCCACTCTACGAAATCAGCGAATTTCGACGAATCACGTTTTGTGTAACGAACTAATTTCGTAGAGTGGGGGACAGAATGAGCCAATGCTCGTTTGGTCTAAATGCACCTTGAAATGTTTTCGCCATTCAGGGCGTCAATCGTAAACGAAAGGCAGCTAACTGTCTTTGTCGCACTAATGGGAAAGAGTGATAGAGAGGGAAAACTACGATACGCTACTAAGCGTTAGCGATTGGCAACTTGGCTAAGCATCCAGTTTCACCGCAGCTGCAGTCCGTTGAAAAACCTCCGCAGGCAGTTTTTTCTACTTCCCGTATTGTAGTACCTACATGTCAAAAATTTCGTTCACGAAAAAACTTCAGCTACTATACAGCTCTATAATATATCCCTAGAAATTTAATCTGTATAATGTTTTCCGATTTGCAACTTGACTTGTGGCGGATAGCTCTTCGGATTACAATCTTAACAATGCTTTACAAATTCGCAAAATTCAACCTTAAGCGTACGAGTTAAGAATTAAAGGAATAGTAACCAGTGAAAATAATTTGGTGAATAAATTTTCTGAAATATTGTAATGGCGCCCGAAATCCCTGGCAAATCGGCCATATTGGATTGCTTTTCCCGCCTTTTCTCTGGGTGCGTTCCGTTTTAGTACATTGAAATTAGTTTTGTGTGGACAGGAAATTTCATTAATTCTATTTCAGCAGTCTGATTTGTAATAAAGTAATTTCGTGATTGAATAAAGTTGTATGTACGTTTTAAGTCGACGATTCGACTTGTATGTTCTAACCTTTAGAAAAAAAACATACCATAGATACCTTACCTAGTATTAATTTGGATTGTTCCTTCAGAAAACCATTTAAGTAATAGTTTAGCCTTTCCTTTTGCAAGCTATTTGGAAGATAATTATATTTTATAGGTATTTATTTTTGAAAAAAAAAGTATGGTCCACAAGTTCAAATCAAAATTGGTATTGCCTAAGTTTTTTTTATAATTTGCCTAAGAACTGCACGATTATATTAATACTGTAAGAATTACACCTAATCGAAGATATTCGAATTCTTTTTGGCCATAGTTGCATGCTTTTGGATTTGGACTCTAGTTAGGTACGTGGTTTGGTTTAACGGTTCCGCTTTTCAATGTATTAATAAAATTGTTTGACTTTTACTATAGATACGTAATATTACGATTAAAACTATTAAAAGTAAGAATTAGTTAAGAATTTATGAGAATGACTAAGTCAAGCCATAAGCGCGTGTGATACCAATTTACCAATTCAGCGTAAATATCGTATTATACATATTATCTTGATTAAACATATTAGGTATATAGATTTATTTCATAAAGTCCCAAAAAGGCTATAATTTCCAGTTAATGATTCCTTTTATGACCCGACGGCTTTATATTTTATGGGAAAAGCTTAATAGTGATTGCTTTTAGATAGACGAACGCGATGTGTGGGTAAATGCTATAATCCATAATAGTTTTATGAGATATAAAATCAAATTAAGCAGCTTAATTTTGCAAGAAGCTAGAAATATATTACTAGTGCCATCTATCGCTTTAGATAAATAATTAATTCAGTTACAGTGACATCTAGTGTCAAGTAGTGTAGTTATTAAGCTTTGTCACAAACTTGGTAGAATGTACGTCATTAGCTCGGCTATATCATAGTACATGAAAACTATTATAGATGGCAGTAATCACCGTTCTGATAGTATTACCTCATTAAATTAAGAAGTGTACTAACAGAATAGAAATAATAATACATATCAAACATGTTTTCTTTATTATTATATTAACACAAATACACTGACCAATATTATCCAGACAAAAATATTATAAATAATACATAATATTTATGAAAGAGAGTTTTTCTTTAATAAGAAGGAAGTAAGTTGTGCAAACTGCAAAGGTAGCTCGAACTTGACCACTTACATTGACAACTAACTAATAGACAAGCAATGCAATCGTATTTGTCAGCCTATTCACAATTGGAAACTTCATACAGGTGTAGTGAGAAATTACTTGCCTTCGGAAACGTTCGTAAACACATGCTGTTTCAGGCAGTGTCACCGAGTCTGACTGAAGTAGCATGACAGCTATTACTGTCAGTCTCAGTGAGATAGACTGAAACAGCATGACGTTGACGAACGTTTCCGAAGGCAAGTCATTTCTCACTACATCTGTACTTCATTGGTTAATTTCATTGTGTTTTTCTAGTTTGTTATTATTAGGTGTTTTAATGAATTTTATCCTTTTAGATATCCTTTATCCTCTTAGCAACGATGTGATTAAAATAGTGTACTTAGAAACCTTGTAGTGTTAACTATAGTTGCTAAAATGAAAGTGGTTGAAGCAAAAATAGTGGTTTTAGGCTCGCAAGGTGCGTATTTTTCATACCTTTGTTGTGATATAACGCATTATGCGTGTAGTTACATAAAATCTGGTACCTTTTGTATGGACTGCGTAGAAATATTTATCTAAGTTGATTTTATAATTACTGAAAGAACCGGTTAAGTAGCATTTGACAATTTGTTGACGTCTAAAAGAAATTTGGCTGTCAAAACTTTTTTAACTCCATCGGTAAAGTAATTTATACCATGTGCTGTAATCGTTAAAGTACATTTTTGAGAATAACATAAAGATTCCATAAATGCCGTAATTCTTATTTTATTGTGTGATTTTCTGCAACATCTAGATAAAAATGTAGTCTATATGTACTGATTTGTAGTTATTATAATATTTATAATGCTTCATGTGTATTGAGCCGTATCCAAATCAAGGAGACTGTATAATGTAATATAATACTTATTATAAGTAAGAAGTACTTAAAGCTTTAATTCTTATCCTGTTTTGCTGCCTCATTATTAATTAGATTATTATACTACTCATTTAAGTATCATTAAAATACCAAAGGAAATGACAATTTCAATTTACCCTCGTTCCCTGGGAGCTGGGGCAGCCTCTAGTATGGGACGCTACATGTGTGAATATCCTGGCGCCTTTCCATCTCCCAGGAACTTAAAGAGGCGCAAATATGCAACTATAGATTCCAGCTGCATATTTGTGCCGTTTGGGATAGAAACACTTGGTCTTTGGGGACCTGGAGCCCACAAGCTGTTTAAAGGGCTTAAGAAGCGGCTCATAGATACCACTGGTGACCAGAGACCTGGCTATTACCTCGCCCAGCGAGGTAATTCCACCAGCCTTCTGGGCACCCTACCATCAGGCACGGAGCTCACACCTATTTTTTATTTGTAAATATTTGTTGATATGTACAGATAGTTATAGTACATGACAAAAATGTACAGATAGTTTTATTTCCTTAGTGTTAGTTTCTTTTATTCTATTTTTCCTTTATATTTACTTAAATTTACCAGGTGTTGGTAAAACAAGCCTTGTGGTGCGCTACATCGGGAAGATGTTCTCCAAACACATCTCGCCCACCATCGGAGCTTCATTCTTCACGTGCAACATCAACGTGGACGGAGCCAGGGTCAAACTACAGGTATGTTCTGTATACCAGGGGCCTATTTCTCGAAAAATTGTAACTTATAATACAAGCGGAAGTCCTTGGGCCAGTTTCTCGAAAGCTTGTAACTTGTAATACAAGCCAAAGTCTCTTTTTAACACTATTAATTAGATAAGGATCTCCGCTTGTATTACAAGTTACAAGCTTTCGAGAAATAGGCCCCTTATCTAATTAATAGTGTCAAAAAGAGACTTCCACTTGTATTACAAGTTACAAGCTTTCGAGAAACGGGCCCCAGCCCCGACTTTTTACAGTGTACCTTACAATTTTCAATCCACTTGTGGACTCCAATAACTTATGGCGTGGTTGGAGGTAATGTAAGTACCTACTAACATTGGAATCATAAGTCTACTAACAAGCTGTATGAGTCTATAGTTACTTGAAATAAATGTATTCATTCATTCATTCAATGGCCATAATTGCCACGCTGGCCAAGTGTATTGGGGTGAAAATAGCACATTGTGTATGAAGGTAGGTAAGTACGGAATTATTAACGAGAGTGTTAGAAGCCCGACGACGTAGGCGGAGGGCTTTTTATGACTCGAGTTAGTATTCTGCTTACCAACCGTGGTGACAATGTTTTTCATCACACTTGCCGACAAAAAAAGTAAATTTTAAGACAAAATATTATTAAATGACGTACTGACATTTCTATTACTCCCTAGGGAATTTCACTTTTCTATTACTCCCGCTCCGCGCGCAAGCAATGGCGCGCATAAACAGCAAGTGTGATGAAAATTCTTTTTAGTCACCTGAATCACGTTGGTTTTTTGCAGAATAATCCTACTTAAATTGGACATAGTTATGCAAAAGGGAACCAACCCACATGATTTCTTTTTGTCAAATTAATACCTTAAATCAAACAGCATCATCGTAGTGGACACACTACGATGATGCTGTTTGTTGCGATCGCCAATCCGCTTGCCCAGCGTGGCGATTATGGGCATTACCTCGTAATCCGTCCATGCACAAATAATAATAGAGGCCATATCCAGCAAAAGACTGACATAAGGTGATGATGCATGAGAATCGAGGCTTTATTATTATCATCATCAGCCTATCTCACTCCACTAATGGCCAATAATGGCCACGCTGGGCAAGCGTATTGGCGATCACAGTAATGTGTCCACTATGATGACGCTGCTGCCCATCATCTTCCATTAAAGAATGGTCAGTGACACTTCCCTTAGTCGAT
Organism: Thaumatotibia leucotreta; assembly: GCA_025490895.1. Classification (NCBI taxonomy): domain Eukaryota; kingdom Metazoa; phylum Arthropoda; class Insecta; order Lepidoptera; family Tortricidae; genus Thaumatotibia; species Thaumatotibia leucotreta. Next base: position 77,718 of record JALPQI010001225.1, on the reverse strand, counting down.
TCTTACGACACCCACGAGAGGAGTAGGGGTGGTGCCAAATGTGTTCTTGGGCATTTTCATTTCTATGGACACCCAATTAGCTTAACTCTGACAAAAAAGTTAAGTTCGATGTCAGTTTGACAATTAAGCATTTAACAAAAATATTTTTTTATCATTTAATCCAGAAAGAATACACGTTTATGCAATACAAAAACACTGTTTCAGCCTATGAAAGTAAAACTACTTTTAATAGTTTACCATTTTATTTATGGATAAGTACAATCGAGAGGTTCTTTTTAGGTCTAGGACACGTGCGGCGGCTTCAGTGGTTAGAAGGAAAGAGAGATTTCTGGGCTCGGTGCTCCGCTTTTGTGGTGTCGAGCGCCCGCAACCTGGGCGCTGTTGTCGCGCTCACGGAGCCCTCTGATTGGCTACCGACGGTCGTCTGGATTGGTCAACGCCGGTGCCGGTGTTACCAGGCGTTAACATACTCCGGGGCGCTGAAAGAGTATCTTTCAGGAATCCCTTTCTTGCATAGGTAACGGGCATATTCTGTTGAGTGCTCGCTTGACGAGCCCCCTGGCAGTGTTGAGGTCCGCGACACGCGGCACGCCATCCTTGCCGGGGTATAGCTTGACTACCCTGCCCATGCGCCACAGCAGCGGTGGCAAGCCTTCCTCTTTGATGAGCACCAGCTCTCCCAGGCGTAGATCGCGTTGTCTTTCGCGCCACTTGTAGCGTTGCTGTTGTAGAGACACGAACTCCGACGACCACCGCTTCCAGAAGTGTTGACGCAGCTGCTCCAGCTTGAGGTAGCGGTCCAGGCGTTGTGGGTTCCGGTCTTCAAGTGGCGGCGACGGCAGCGACTCGAGCGCCCTAAAAACCAGAAAGTGCCCGGGAGTAAGGGGGTCTAAGTCATTGGGGGAGGAGGATAGTGGACAGAGTGGTCTACTGTTCAATATTGCCTCTACTTGAGTGAACAAGGAGGACAGCTCTTCAAATGTGAGATGAGTAGTACCTAATACTCTTTTTAGATGAAATTTAGCACTTTTAATACCGGCCTCAGCATAGCCGTTAAAGTTAGGAGCGTAAGCTGGCGCAAATTTAAATTTAATACCTTGACCAGCTGCAAAATCAGATATATCATTTTGATATAGTTTATAAAAGTCATTAATCTCTTTAGCTGCAGCTACAAAGTTTCTACCGTTATCACAGAACAACTCCGCGGGCTTACCGCGTCGGGCGATAAATCTGCGAAGTGCAAGCATAAATGAATCTTTAGACAGGTCGCTTACAGCTTCTAAATGTACACATTTATATCTTAGACATATAAATAGACACATATAACATTTGGTAATTTTGCATCCACGTCCGCGGCGATCGGTTATGAAATAGGGACCAGCTAGGTCAAGCGCAGTTGACGTGAATGGAAAATCAGTGTTTGTGCGTTGTTCGGGTAAGTTGCCCATAATATTTTTTAAAGTTTGACCAGAAATACGCCTACAAGTGACACAATTGCGGGCCGTGCTTCTTGCGAGATGTCTGCCTCCGACCGGCCATATAATGTCTCGAACTGAACATAATAACAACTGTGGCCCTGCATGTAAGAGACGTATGTGTTCATGTGTAAAAATGAGTCTGGTTAGAGTGTGTTTAGCACGTAATAACATGGGATGCTTCTGGTCGTAGCTACGATCAGAAGCCTCCAGCCTCCCCCCGACTCTCAAGATGCCTTGAGAGTCAAGGAACGGAGACAGAGTTGTGATATGTGATTTAGGGCTCAACCTGTGACCTTTGTGCATCGTTTCTATTTCCGACTTAAACGACTGTTGTTGAGCAATTTTGACTAAAGTATGTAGCGAGTCTGCGAGTTCCTGCGCCGACAGCGATCCCGTTAGTTTAGGTAATCTAGGTTTACAGTTATTAATGAAACGGCGCACATAAGCCATGGCGTGTTGTAATCTTTTATATTTTGAAAACCTATCAAAATCAATGATCGATGGCTCAGGTTCTAAAGTTGTAAGCATAGAAGTTACCTTGATTTCAGGCAAGACCTCCGGAGGCACAGAATTCAAATCTGGCCACTCAGCTTCAGGTTTTAGTAGGAACTCGGGGCCATGCCACCAAAGAGCGGCTCCAGAGACATGTTGTGGGTCTACGCCACGGGTTGCGAGGTCACTTGGATTTTCTTTGGTAGGTACATGTCTCCAGGTAGCTCCTGGGGTGAGACTGGCTATAGCCGCCACTCTGTTGGCCACAAAGGTCTTTAATTTGCTAATATCAGTTTTTAGCCAAGCCAGGCAGCAGCTAGAGTCAGTCCAGAATATTGCACGAGAGACAGGACGTCTCCAGGCTTTTACTACAGCTGCGTAGGTTCGCGCAGCTAACAAGCAACCTGACAATTCAAGTCGTGGTATGCTGGTTCTCTTGATTGGAGCAATTCTGTCTCTCGCACACAGTAGGTGTACTTGTTGTTCACCCGAGCCTGAAATTGTTTTAACATAAATGCAGGCTGCATACGCAGTTTCTGCTGCATCAGAGAAGCAGTGTAATTCTATTGTGGAGGGTGCATCGCACAACACAAATCTAGGTATACTAAGCATTTTTATATGATGTAAGTTTTTAATGAATCGCATCCAGATTCGCTGGATTTCTGGTGAAACCGGTTCGTCCCAATCTTTGCCTTCTTTCCATAAGGTTTGCAGTAATATTTTAGGTTTAACTGTGCACAGACTTAACAGGCCTAAGGGATCAAAGACTTGGAACGTTTTTGATAATATTGATCTCTTTGTAACCTTTTCATCAGATTCACAAGGCTTAATTGCATAGTTTAGAATATCTTGGCTGGGCAGCCAGCCCTGTCCAAGTGTTTGACAAGATTGGCTCAATGCCAAATGATCATTTTGATTAATAGAATCAGAACTTAATAACTCGTTTGAATTCGAGCGGTATTTACGTAGGTTAAAGCAACCGGCGGTTAGGACCTTTGATACCTCGGCCTGTATATGAAGCAGCTCCTTTACAGAATCTGCGCCTGTCAGTAAGTCATCGCAATAAAAATCATTTTGTATTATAGTCTTAACTAATGGATCCTTGCTCTCAGCCCCTAACTGCCACAAACAACGCGCCGCTAACCAGCTGGAAGAGGCGAAGCCATACGTAACAGTATTTAAGGTCAAAGAACGAATAGGTAGGTGCTCGTTTTCACGCCACAAAATGACTTGCAAGTGTCTATCTGCTTCATTAATTAAGATTTGACGATATTGTTTTTCTATATCAGACGACAGCACATATCTATACTGTCGGAATCTAAGCAATATGTCAAATAACGAGTTTTGTATGTTAGGTCCTACCATCTGGATATCATTAATAGAATAACCAGAGGAGGTTGGGCAGCTGCCATGAAAGACTGCCCTTAATCGTGTAGATTCACTGTCCTTCATCACTGGGTGATGAGGGACGTGATAAGCATTGTAACATTGCTTAGATTCCGACAGATGACCTAAACTTTCATATTCGTTTATGAAATCAGTATACATTTTTTTAAGTTCAGGTTGTTTACTGAAACGTTTTTCTAAGTTGAATAGGCGTTTTTTAGCAATGTTAAATGTGTTGCCTAGGCAGTCGGGCGTATCCTTTAAAGGTAGACGCACTACAAACCTGCCATCAGATTGGCGATATGTGGTATCTGTGAAATGTTTTTCTATGGGATGAGAATCGAACTCACCTCCATTTTTGAAGTCCGCTTCTTGCGGTACCTCCTGCGTCTCCCAGAACTTAGTCATTTGGGCAGACAGGTCAGACATGCAGCAATGAGTACTTGTGTTTAATGAGTTTACATAGGCAGTGGCGCCCTCTATCGGACCGGCTACAAGCCACCCAAGCTTTGAAGGGATAAGAAAGGTGCACTTACTACCTTGCAATGTTTTTGCCCTTCCAGTAACGATCGACCAGAACAATTCAACTCCCAATAGCATATCTATTTGAGATGGAACGTTAAAGGTTGGATCTGCAAGTTTCATCGATGCAGGTAAGTTAAGATAACTAATATCAACATATTTTTTAGGAAATTGATCAGTTATTTTATTTAAGACAAGAAAGTCTGCGTTAGCATTGAAATTGGTCAGTTTAGATTTTATATGAGCTGCGCACCTCATAGGTTTATAGGTCAGAGAGGTATTTCCTATTCCCGTTACATTTGTGGCAGTTAGAGGCTGAAGGTCAAGTTGCAGGCGTTGCCTCAACGCTTCAGTAAGATAATTAGACTGTGAACAGTTATCCAAGAGACATTTGACTGTCTCTCTCTTATTGTTGACAGGATTTACAATTTCAATTAGAGCAGTAGAGAGCAATGCTTCACTACTGTTGAGAGAAGTATTAGCAGTGAGGGTGTTTCGCACCTCGGCACTGTCAGAAGTTACCATTGTCGAGGAGGAAGTAGCTTCCTCCCTAACGCTGTCGGTGGGTTGGCTTATTAGATCTGTGTTAGACCCACTAGACAGATTGTTAGTGGTTTGTGTGTTGTTGTGTAGGTATGTGTTGTGACGTCTCTTACATACACGACAACCGTTGAGCTTGCACTGACGGGTCTCGTGGTCCGGGCGGAGGCAGACATGGCAGAGTCTCAGAGTGGACGCCCGCGACCAGCGCTCGTCGACCGACATCTTTTTGAAGGCTGGGCAGTCGTACACTCTGTGATCACCACGGCACACGACGCACGGCCGACCTTTGTTGTCACCTTGTTTTTCTGAAATCATGAAGGTTTTTATGTTTTTATCATGTTTAAATGAATTTTTATTAGTCACAGGCTCTAACCTGTGATTAGATTGTTTTTCTCTTTTAGATCGGTACAGGTTTTCTAATATATCTGCACGATTTTTTAGAAATTCCTTGAAATCTTCAAGTGTAGGCCACTCTTGAAGAGTATTTCTGTGCTCTTCCCATTTTGAATATGTATTTGAGTCTAATTTTGCAGCTAACATGTGAATTAACATTGTATCCCAATGCTCCGTAGGTTGACCTAATGTTTTCAACGCTCGGAGGTTTTTAGTGAAATTATCGCTTAAAAATCTAAGCGACTTATCAGACTCCCGCTGTATATTTTCCATATTAAACAATGCATTCAAATGATTAGTAATTAATTGCCTTTTATTACTGAACCTGTCACACAGCAGTTTCCAGGCCTCAGTATAGTTGACAGCTGAAACTTCTAAATTTGCAATTACACGAGCAGCCTCGCCTTCAAGGTATGAACTTAAGTAGTGAAACTTGTGGATCGGCTTAATGTGATCATTGTTATGAATCAGAGATTCATAAAGGTCCTTAAATTCCATCCATTTATAATAAGATCCATCAAATTTATTTATTTTAATTTGAGGCAACTTGAAGCCGAGGTGCTCAGAATGACAACCGCCCGAAGAACAAGTTTTTACAGACGGCTCAGGTGAGGGTTTCTGAGCTTGAGAGCGTTCTAATATATTTTGAGCTACAGCTATAGCAGAATTAATGTGAGATTCATTAGCGTCCCTTTCTAGGAGCTCACTCTCAAGGCCTTCAGAATTAACTACCTCAATCGAAGTTTGCAGCTCGTCTAGGCGCGTGGATAGCTCTATAACTTTATTTAATCTTAAGGTAAGCTCATTAAATTTAATTCCCGTTAACACTTCATCATCTTTAATTGTATTTAAATAACCACGAAATTTAGAAACTTGACCCTTTATGGATCCACGCTTAATGCGTAATTCGGCCAAGAGAGCTTCCTTTTTTGCAGCTTCAGTCATGTTGAATTGTGTTTGTTAACTGAGCTGGCAAAACAGACGAATTAATTTGAGAAAAAATATTATTTAGAGTTAAAAAGTATCCACGTCAGCAAAAAGTTAAATTGGCAAAACAGCTCACGCCCCTGATGCCTTCAACAGCTACGCCGAGGTGGCCCGGTGCGCAGCCACGTGGTCGCACGTGGCACGCGAAGCACACGTGGGCACGTGGTATGTATGCGTGGCACGCGGCGCGCACGTGGGCAGCCTCGTCACTGAAATCGTGCAAAAGAAAGGGTGCATATGCGTGCAAGAACCAAAGCGCAGGCAAGGGTGGCGCGAAGTTGAATGAAGTTGTTTATGTCAGCAAAGAGAAAAGGAAATAAGTTAAATTAATTTTAGAATGGCACACGTGCGCTTGCAAACAAGGGTTTTTTAAGTGCAAATGAATTAAACGTAAATGCGTAGGCAAGCTGGCGATAACATAGGCACAAACAAGCCGCTTCAGTCAGGTTTTAAATAACCTGACTGAAACCCTGACTGTCCTGTCACGGTCGCCAATTATGTTTCAGCCTATGAAAGTAAAACTACTTTTAATAGTTTACCATTTTATTTATGGATAAGTACAATCGAGAGGTTCTTTTTAGGTCTAGGACACGTGCGGCGGCTTCAGTGGTTAGAAGGAAAGAGAGATTTCTGGGCTCGGTGCTCCGCTTTTGTGGTGTCGAGCGCCCGCAACCTGGGCGCTGTTGTCGCGCTCACGGAGCCCTCTGATTGGCTACCGACGGTCGTCTGGATTGGTCAACGCCGGTGCCGGTGTTACCAGGCGTTAACAAACACGAATGAAGTGGATTTACGTGAATATTTCATGCTTAGTAGTAGTTACAAAACTGACATTGAAGTTAACTTTTTTGTGAGAGTTAAGCTAATTGGGTGTCCTCTTATTTATTTATTTTAACTTTATATTGATTTAAACTTTCACGATTATCACTCATATTTTAAAGACAAACGGGTCTTAATCGCGTAAACTTACGTTTAATTATATCCTGACGTTTCGGGCATGACGTTACACCCGTGGTCGCAGGCAGACTGGCGAGAGAATGTATCAACACCGAAACGTCAGGATATAATAAAACGTAAGTTTACGCGATTAAGACCCGTTTGTCTTTAAAATATTTTAACTTTATTGCACAAAAGTAAAACTTAACGTACAAAAGGCGAACTTAATGCCATGAGGCATTCTCTACTCTCTACCAGTCAACCTTAAGGCAAAGCAGAGAGATTGTGGGCGGTGCTACATCTATCCAGTTAAATAATATGAACTATGAACAGTTAAATTATAATAATTTTGATATATCCTTAGGTATGGGACACAGCAGGCCAAGAGAGGTTCCGCTCGATGGCGCCCATGTACTACCGGAACGCGAATGCAGCCCTGCTTGTCTATGACATCACTAGCGTTGGCAGCTTCACCGCCATCAAGAGTTGGGTCAAAGAGCTACAAAGGTAGTACCGTATAAATAAAGTCCATTGTAAACACCGTGACAAGGTAAAGGATGTCCCAAAAATAGCGCAAGATTTAAATTTAATGAAAAAGCATAATATTTTCTTCGGTTACCGCGACACTGTGGTCCCGTAGTAGGTCATAGAGGTCCAATGACGATGATTGAATAATATCATTATCTTTATCCTAATTACTTACCTATTAGTCATATTAAGTCATGGTATAAAAATAATTGCAACTAGTTATATAGAACATTTATGTTTGGTCATCTGAAGTGAACACAACGGATGAGTCCTTGTTACTAGTGTTATCAAGAAGCTCATTAGCGTAATACGCGACACGAGATTTTTCAAAAAAAAAATATTTTTACGCGTTTGCTTTGCAATGGATATTCAAGTAGAAGGTATGCATTATATGTTTTGTGGTTCTTTTTAAATTATGAATACATAATATATTTACTAATGAGGTGCTACGCCAAGGCAGTTAAGTCGCAATACTATTTAGTGTTTTCTGATTTTTATCGAAACTTTTAACTGCAATGCCGGCCGATGCCAGTAATAAGTGATATATGATAATGTTTATTAAAAACTCAATTTTACGAATAAATTAAGAAATTTTGCGTTGACTTGCGATTGTGGGCTATAGAAGAGGTCTACGCCTTGCGTTCAGAGGCGTAGAACATGCTACGAAAAAACTATATTTTATTTAACTATTTATTTATTTATTTTAGGTACAAATTTTAAGTGTTTTTTATAAGAATTCTTATTTTTGAGACTTGAGTCTGTTAAGAAGACCAATTGCGACATTGAAGGAATTCGTCAAGTGTTCAAAACACTATCACAGTTACTGCCAGATGTTGAAAATGTCAATACCGATAACTTACATGAGAAGATTTCGCACTAATGCAAGATATTATTATTCGTTATTTAATAATAGACAGCAACTGGAAAAAGAACCAGCGATCAAAATCTCGTATGTTAAAAAATACAGTGATTGCCTGAACAGCATTGAAGTCTGTAATCTATCGAATCAAAATGTAGATAGTACCGTGCACCTAGCAGAGTGCCTGCCGGGTAGTGATTGTTCTTCAACGAGTGGTTATAATTTTAGAAAGGATTTCATGGACTGCAGTAAAAGGTCCAAACGGCGCAGATTAGCGGAGCTAGCTAAGGTAGATCGTTCTACGATAAACTCTTTGCTTAGTGAATCCAGTCAATCTCACACCAATTCTGTTAATGAAGTGTTATCTTTTATAAATGAGGCAAAGTTGAGTAATCATCAGTATAATTTGATGAAAGAATTGATTTATAACAAGTCTCCGAATGCGTTACCATCCAATCAAAAAAAGTTGGAGGCTAAGAAGCTGTGTTTTCCATCAGTGAGTTATGTTACGGAATCATCTGCCGAAATAGAATCACAATATTTTTGGACCATACAACATGCAGAATACTAGAATCACGAAAAGATGTTGTAAAAAATATTGATCTCACTAACGAGTTTGTTTAAATAGGGAAATGGGGGTTTGATGGGAGTACCGGGCATAGCGAATATAAGCAATCATGTATGGAGTAAATTTGTTATAACTAGTTATGAATTTTTTACAAGTCATAAGGAGATATGTTCATTAGGAGACCCGTAGATTATATATTTTAATCATGTACACTAATTAATTACAGGTAGAACTATTTAAAATGTAATAAGATGATCATTCAGGACAGTAATTCGTTTAAATTAGATGTAATTAGTTTAAATATAGAATTGTAATTATTACTTTATTTTTATTTTCTTACGGATATAATTTAAGTGCTCTAATTACTGTTACTGATACAAACTATAGTTCTATAAACCTAATAAAATATCGTTATAGTACTATAGTTTGTTTATTTAACTGTAATTTACTATAATATTTCATAATTACATGCTTTGGCATGCATTAATGCAGCTGTTAACTGCGCGAAATGCCTATGACCGCCCTTCTTAGGGCGCGGGACCACAGTGCGCGAGGGCGAGGGTTACACATGAAATAAAACTATGAAAACGGATAAACTCGCGTATATTAACTAATTTTAACTTCATTCCGACGTTTCGAATTCTTTACAGGGTTCGTGGTCTGCGGATGACACACACCCTCACACGTTATACGTTTTCATAGTTTTATTTCATGTGAAAAAGCATACTTTTTTTAGTCCATTTCCATTTTTTCCCTGACACATAAAGTACACAGAATAGGATTAAGTATTATAATTGCAAATCGCCCTGCAGCCCTGGTCTCCTTGACGAGAAACGGTTTTGACCCCATTTTCTGGCCATTTTCCCTTCATTTCAGCGAATCCCAAATAAAGCGATTTAACATAATTGTTTATTTTATGGGGTTATTTATAGTCAAAGTTCTATGTCAGCAAGCTCTCGATCGACCAGGATTTGAAGGAGGGCATTCCACACTAGTGCAACGAAATTCACCCATATCTACGAACAAATAAAACATGGAAGCCGCACGCCATAGTAAATTGCCTTTTAATAATCACCAAATTAAAAATTTAAAAAATCGACTTCAACCGGTTTCTCCAAGATTCCCGATTTGTTTCCATCATTGGTTTCCTCAAATCCTACTTTCTGAATGCACATTCTTGTAAATGAATGAAAATTACCAAAAGCGCCATACATGTACCTATAACAATTGAAGAGATCCCTCGATTTCTCCAAGATCCCATCATCAGACCGCAACTTGGTGCCAACGGGACCATCTCGGGGTAATACACGTTCGATCACAAAAAGAAATTTTAAAATCGGTTCACTATTCTCGGAGATATCAGGTAACATACATACAACAAAAAAAAAAAAAAAAAAAATTTTGTCGAATTGAGAACCTCCTCCTTTTTTGAAGTCGGTTAAAAACGGTCCTGAATTTTAGTTGACAAATGTCACCCCCTCTTTAATGCATCACGGCAATGATTTTCAATGTCAACCTATAAAAACTTAAACCGCCATTTGAAAATAGTTGTGATTGGTCCATCAAACTTTTGATTGGCTATATTCTATAAACATTTGTCAAAGGTGTTGCGCCGAAATATGCGCGGTGATAAGAAAAGCGCTATGTCCTGCCCATCTTGGCACAATTGAACAATTGATTTTGGGGGCATTTTTGAACTGGCGTTAGACGTCTATGTTATTTATGGTCGCAGACCCATATTTATGCAAATTTCATAGAAAATTGAACAAAGGAGTGCTATGTCACAGCAAAGCCTTCGAACTAATTTCTCTGCATGCTTTACCATTATAAACCCTATTCTTTGTATTTTATTTTTCATCGATTTCAAATCTTGCGTTATTTTTGGGACATCCTTTACATTTCCGTTTGCACTGTCATATTTTTTTAAAGACTGATTAGACTTACATTTTGTACTGTTTTAATGACTATCTGGACTCAAATTTGACCGTTACTTTCAGTAACGTCCCCGAACCGATGGCGTTAGCGCTAGTCGGCAACAAGTGCGACTTACACGAGTCCCGCGCGGTGCCATACTCCGAGGCCAAACAGTACGCGGCGGCCATCGGCGCGCACTACTGCGAGACTTCAGCCTTGCACGACCAGGTGGGTCTGTGAACTGTAACGTGTCTGAACCGATGGCGTTAGCGCTCGTCGGCAACAAGTGTGACTTACACGAGTCCCGCGCGGTGCCATACTCCGAGGCCAAACAGTACGCGGCGGCCATCGGCGCGCACTACTGCGAGACTTCAGCCTTGCACGACCAGGTGGGTCTCTAACCTAATCATCATCATCATCATCAGCCTATGTTAGTCCACTGCTTTCACACACACACATTTTAGTTTTAAAATAGAAAATTAAGTTAGAATTTAAATTGTAAATTAAATAATATAAATAATGTTAAAATATATTTTGCCAATTGTATATAAATAACTTTTGGTTACTGTGAATGTAACTTTGGTAGGAAGAGCGGGATCTCCTGCTTAGTGATGTGCCGTCGGGTAATTCCACACTTTCCGTAATTCTCATTGGAGAACGTTACCGTAAATTACCGAGAATTACGGTAACTTTCTCCCATAGTATTTTTTTTTTCTATGCAATTTGCATATGAATATTTTGTCTGCATCGTATTTTATATTACTTTATGTGGTACATTTAAGTATCATAATGCTATTTTACTAATGACAGGGTTTTATAAGTGATTTTGACGTTCAAGCAGGTAAAATAGGTAAAAACCCCTTACTTGACCCGTAAGCGGTAAACGGCTTTACCAAAGGTTTTCTTATCGGTAGCTGAGTATTCAGTTACCTAGGATTTAAAATAGGCAATTGTGATTACGAGCCTGTGATACCCTTTTCTAAGAATAATCTGGGAATATGGTGTACATTTTAATGGCAATTATAATGCTGAATTCAGTCAGTTCATCTTTAAGCGACGTGTTGTCAATACAACTGTTAGTGATATTTCAACAATGAGGCCAAGAGTAAAGGGCTAGAGTATTTTAGACAAAGTACTGAAAATGACTGTACTGTTTCTGTTCAGGATCAAAAGCTTGTATGTATGAAAGCAAAAACAATTTTCGGCTAGAAATGCCGCAAATAAAGAATTAAAATTCCCATACAAATTAATGACAAAAAAAATCGATTCTGTTCCTATCCAGTACCAATAATTTAAAAGAGTCAACTGCAAAAAAAATAAAGAAAACTGTTATCCTACATTTACTATGGGAAAAAAGTGAAATTTGATTTTGATTGATATTACTGTTTATTCATGTTGCTAATAATGTTTTCATACAGTTTTCACTTGATGACTTCCAGCCTCCCGAACAAGCTGGATTCCGAAAAGGCTATAGTACCATAGACCACATACATACGCTGCGACAAATACAGAAGACGGAGGAGTATAACTTGCCATTATGCTTAGCGTTTGTGGACTATGAAAAAGCCATCGATTCGGTAGAAATATGGGCAGTGCTTGCATCTCTTCAGCGATGCCACATTGACTATCGGTACATCGAAGTTTTGAAGTGTTTGAATAGCAACGCCACAATGTTGGTCCGAGTACAGGAGCAGACTACGAAGACAATTCCGTTGCAAAGAGGCGTAAGGCAGGGAGATGTTATATCTCCGAAACTGTTTACTGCCGCAATGTAAGATGCTTTTAAGCTCCTGGAATGGCAAGGACTTGGCATCAATGTGAACGGCGAAAACAGCACTCACCTTCGGTTTGCCGACGATATCGTAGTCATGGCAGAGTCGATGGAGAAACTCGGCAAAATACTCGATGACCTTAACCGAGTTTCTCAACGGGTGGGCTTGAAAATGAACATGGACAAGACGAAAGTTATGTCAAATGCCAATGTTGTGCCCACCCCGGTTTTTGTGGAAAACTCGGTTCTCGAAGTTGTTGACTCGTACATCTACCTAGGACACGTAGTCCAATTAGGTAGGCCCAACTTCCAGAAAGAGGTCAACCGCCGAATCCAACTCGGTTGGGCAGCGTTCGGGAAACTACGCGATGTCTTTTCGTCCGACATACCTCAGTGCCTTAAGACGAAAGTCTACAATCAATGTGTGTTACCAGTGATGACTTACGGCGCCGAAACGTGGTCCTTCACCATCGGCCTCATCTCTAAACTCAGAGTCGCTCAACGAGCTATGGAGAGGGCTATGCTCGGAGTTTCTCTGCATGATCGAATCAGAAATGAGGAGATCTGTAGGCGAACTAAATTTACTGACTGACATAGCCCTCCGAATTAGCAAGCTGAAGTGGCAATGGGCAGGCCACATTGCACGCAGAGCAGATGGTCGATGGGGTCGAAAAGTGCTCGAGTGGAGACCACGGCTAGGCAAACGCAGCGTAGGACGTCCACCCAGAAGATGGACAGACGACTTTATCGTATGCAGGTCGCATCTAACCGGTACATGTGGAGGTCCAGAGGGGAGGCTTATGTTCAGCAGTGGACGTCTTATGGCCAAGATGATGGTGATGATACAGTTTTATTGTCATTTAGCATGGGAGGAAAAAATTGCGTGATAGACATTATAATTAAAGTTTCCCTTATTTTCCATAGTAAATGTATAAAAACGATTTAATTATAACGTTTTTTTTTATTGTCCTTGTTATTTTTTTATGTAACTAATTATTTAAGAAACTTGCAAGATATAATTTCACAGTAAGTATTCTCTTTCTTAATGATTTCGTGGAATTTAATTATTTTATTTATAAGAAAAACGCTGTTTTTAATTTTATTTTACGTATACATATACCGCAAGCATTATTATGAACCATTATTGCCCATTTTATCAAAATGTTTAATTTATATTACTAAAAAAATACCATTTTGCGTTGTAAACATTCTCTGGAGAACATTCGCGGAGAACGTTCTCCGTAATTTACGCCGGTAATTTACCGTAATTTTGGTAATAAACTACCAAAATTACGGTAAATTACCGGCTACCAGTTCCACTAGTCACATGTTTATGCAATTTTCAGGTCAGATTATTATTACTAAATTAAGTACTATTCTGGAAAAAAAATATGAAAAAAGTAATAACTTAAAACACTTTCTCCCTAATTACCCGCCCGGAGAACTTTACCGAGATACTCTTTGTCGAGGCCCTTTTATTTACGTTTCGTCATTTTCAGCCGCAGGCCGCCTTATGTTGCTTAATACGTATGTATTTTTAATGTTCCAGGGCATAGACCAGGTGTTTCTAAGTACAGCGACAGCGTTGCTACAAATGTCGACAACTGGCCTCGGGTCGTCGATGCGCTCCTACGACTCGGCCGAGGGCGACACTGATAGAGTGCCCACGGGTAAGGTATTACAAATATTTATTTATTTAATGTGTATTGCATTAAAATAAATCATACAAAATGCGGACTTAACACGTTCGACGCCGGTGACACGCATATGTGACCGAAAAAACTGTATTCCTATGCCAGTGACACATACGTGATCAAAGTAATCTTATTCTTATGCCACTAGCATTAATTAAGTTCTCATTCTTATGCCAGTGACATAGAAATACGAACGTTTTTGACACAAGTGCCGTGTCGCCGGCATGGGAGTACAATCTTTTCGATCACAGATGTGTGTCACTGGCATAGGAGTTCTATCAGATAATTTCGATCAGCATAGTAAAAGCACTTAGTGAAACAGTACCGGAGGCGATCGTGTTCATGCTATCGAGCATTCTTTACCAGAGAAACTGTTAAGGGACCATTTGAGGGTAGATTTTGTTTTCCTTTGATGGCATCTCAGCCTCCATAGCCTATTTGCCCCTGTGACCCTGCCTACGAAGCTAGAGGTTCTGGGTTCGAATCCCAGCGATTGTAATTAGTACAAAGAGTAGGTACAAATTAAAAAGGTGGTCGTTCTATTTTTTTTACGTATTTATAGTTTCTGTTTTAAGGAATCCAAATCGGATATTAATTTTATTATTTGCATTTTTTTTCAGTATATTTTTTAAAGATGATGGTTTAATAATATTAGTCGATTTAGGGCTGATTTTTCAATCCTCAGTTAAAATTATCCGTTAGTTAAAATGATTACCATCCTTATCTCAGGTCATCAGTCAAAAAAGGATAGAGCTAACATTTATTTGAAAGATACTGTTAACTGGGGATTGAAAAATCAGTACTTAATCGCGTAGCTACTGGCCACAAACTAGCAAAAAAATTAAGTTATCTGGCAGTTACTTGGATAACCTTCAATTATAACGATTCTAAGTTTGTAAATTTTATTAATTCGTCCTATTTGTTAAACAGGCGATCCAACAGAGGACCCAGCGACGCACACTGGCAAAGTAGAGATGCCAGCGTGGAGCATCGACAGCATCGCCCACGGTGAACCAACTCGAAGCATGTGCTGTTAGCCCCGCTATGAAACATGACAGATAGACGGCGATTTTACGCCGAGCGTTTCGACCGCTCAGATTCGTCATTGTCTTATCGCGATTGACGGAATCACAAGTCGTATCGTAATCGTAACATCATTGAATATGAACTTTTTCACTTTTAGGGACACTGAATTAAAGAAGCTTAAGCTCTGAAATGGAATTCGAGATCAAAAATGTAAACAATCTATGACAATGACATGACATTATAAAGTCAATGTTAAAGTGACATTCCCGGGGTATAAAACGTTTTATATCGAATGTATTTTTTAACACCAAATTAACGTCGCATTTTGAGGTTGGTTTTTTTAATTTATATTATTTATTTCCACACTTACAACTTTTCTTACAGGTACTAAACCTAAGACAATGTTTTATGTGTAGGTAGGTGTAGACACGCGAAAGTCAAAATATGTTCGATGCACAAGTATCACAATCGTTAACATATTTTTGGACATGACTATAAAAAAGATACGGCTGAGTGTCCACGGTTCCTGATTACAAAAATAAATAAAATAATACCTAGAAAATTTGTTAGAATGATGTAAATAATCAACATAATCAGTGTTTGAAAACTAATGTTTTTAATCTTTAGGATTGTTGGGGAACGAATTCTAGTCTTCATCTATAGTTACAAACGAGTCCATTTCGATAAAAAAAATGAAAACAATTGATTGGGAGTACAAAATACTAAAATCTGTATTAATGTAAATTGTATTGCTAAATTTTAGCAGTTTTTATGAATTCATAAAACATGCACTTGGAGCCAGGGATCGGAACCGGTTTTTTAGAAAAACCTCGATATAGCTCAATATTGTAAAATGTTTTTCGCTCTTTATATAGTATTCAACATTTTATGTAATTATTAACATCATATTTTTCAATTACTCCATTAACAAAAATATTATAAACCGAAGAACGAAAAAGAACGGAATTCGAACCGTTCTTTTGTATGGAGCAAAAACCGGTATCCGATCCCTGCTTGGAGCACCATATTGTTTTGATTTTCTAAGTATATAGTTATATATGCGAACCCTCTTTAATGGTTCTTAGTGTAGTTACCATATTAAATTACGAATGAACTTTTTATTGTTATAACTTCAAACCAAATGTTTGAGATTTCTTGTCATTGCCAATAGTATAAATTAAACACCTTACATTTTATTAAAACTAGAGAAATATATCATTAAATAATAATGTTATATATTAAAAAATAGTAAAATATTTCAAAATTATGTGTACGTACGTCAGTGACTGTAAATACGCATTTTTCATAAATATTTCAATGATTTTATCACCCACCTCTCGCGATATTTTTTTTGTAGTGGTATCCCATATGTTTACATTTTTGATCTCCAATTCGATTTCAGATCTTAATTGCAGTTAGGTTTGTAACAACTAAATATGATATCTTAAGGAATTTAAACTTGATCGGCGTTTTTTATATTATAATATCGCTTATAGTTTAAGTACTGATTTTTCAATCCCCAGTTAACAGTAACTGTCAAATAAATGTTAGCTCTATCCTTTTTTGACTGATGACCAGCGATAAGGGCGGTAATACTTTTAACTGAGGATTGAAAAATCAGCCCTAAATAGTATAAAATTAACACCAAAACTGAGTTTTTATTGAAATTTAGTACTTAATTATTACAAACCTGACTGCAATTAAACATAAAGACCGGGCCACGACATTGATCTAACGCGACCAGCGGCGAGCGAATCCATGAGTTGGAGCGGGTTGGGGGAACTCCCTCTGGCACTAAGCCATAACAGATAAACGGCGGTTCTCCGCCGAGCGTTTCAACCGCTCAGGGTGCTTAGCCAAGTTACCAATCGCTAGCGCTTAGTAGCGTATTGTAGTTTTCCCTCTGTCACTCTTTCATATTAGTACAACAAAGACAGTTAGCTGCCTTTCGCTTACGATTGACGATTAAGCGTTAGCGATTGGCAACTTGTCTAAGCACCCAGTTTCGTCTTATCGCGATTGACGAAATGACAAGTCGTAACAACATTGAATATAGCCAAGATGCCATTAAGCAATCGTATACGATAAGGGTCTCCTCAAATCTATCGACGCGTATTCGGCTAAATCCATTGATGAAAACCTTTATTACTACGCAATAACAGCGACAAAGAATCGACTCGGACGACGCCGATCGAAGGTGAAACGGCGCAATTTGCCTTAAAAATGCGAAAGCGTCTATAGGTTTGGGGAGACCCTTAGCCTATCTTTTTCGAAGTGTGGTTCGCGACCTGGTATAGGTGTGCAAAGGTGTATTCCTGCCCACATTTAGAAACCATAATGGCATTATGAACTTCTCTGGTTTCGACTAAGTTTCAAAGATAATGTCATGTTTAAAAAAAACATTATAATTTATAACTCGCTAAAAATTCGTGCATGAATTAGTGACATAGGGCGTTGCGGAAGAATTTAAGCGATCGTAAAAGAACACGACATCACAATGTTTAAAAACACTACGATAAGCGATAAGTAATAAAATCTATGAGGATGAGAATGACAGATTCGTACGAAAAGTCACATTGACCATTACTATACATTATTATAGTCACATGATTTAATTATCGCTTATTGTATAGGTACGATTGCAGTCTAGGCCGGCTGATTCGTGGTTGGAACCTTACTGTGTGACGGAGAAAATGTATTCGGTGTAAAAATTCATACTCTTGTACAGTCTTTGAATGTACCGTTTGCCTTTAAAAAGGACACCTTGCCTTAGACTTGCCTTTTTAACGCCAACTCAAGTTGGATGCCTTCGGTAAAGTTATAGATAGATACATCATGTAACTGTAATTAAAATGATCATTTCATCGACAGTTTAATTACTTATGATACGAGTGTAAGTTTACATTACATAATAACAGTAAAATTTTCACAATTAATAAATGAATACGTGAGAAATTGGTCACTTACATTACACTCTTGCGTGGAAATGCCCGATAGGTGCGCAATGCTCAAAAATGTTGTACATTTAAAACACGTCACCGATTTTGAACAAAAATAGAATAGGCTGGTAGAGTCCATTATCCAGAGTGCAAAATGTCCCAGGAAATTTGTATGGAATTTTCCTTTTTTGTTACATTTACTGTACTGTACAACAAAAAAGTAACGTTTCATACAGATATTATGGGACATTTTGGGAAATGTGTTGTATCTTGCTCAGCGTGGCTCAGCATCAATGACTCTTCCAACCTACCAATTTTTATTAATATCAAAGACGTGATTCAAATGTACAAAATTTTGAGAACTGCTCAGGTATCATCATCATCATCAGCCTATTATAGTCCACTGCTGAACGTAGGCCTCTCCTATTAACTATGCGTATATACGCATTAGAAAGACTGGTCGTGCAGGGCCGAGTCAATGGCTCCTGATCGCGAGGCCGTTCACCAATGAGATGGACGGACCAAATTAAATCGCTTACAAATGCCCCGGTCAACGAATGTGCTCACAACGCTCAGGCCAGAGAGAATTGGAGGAGAGTAGTACAACGTGCCACCGCAAAACCGCAAGGGTGATCACGACAGCTCTGCCAAGAGCTTACGCCTAAGAAGATATACGCATTAGTAGGTAAATACCCATAATCACCGCGCTGGGCAAGCGGGTTGGCGATCGCAGTAATGTGCCCAGTATGATGGCGCTGCTGCCCATCATCAATCTTTTATCAAATAATAGTCAGTGACACTTTAGGTATCCTTTGTAGGTAATAAGGTCTACCTGTTCGTACACTAAAATTGTATGGAGGTATTTTTATGTGTTCAGAGTATATTATTATAAAGATATGAGAAAATACAACCTTCACGTTATTAATGTTAAAAAAACGTATAATAATCTCTATTTTGTATTGTTAATATTTGAGAGCCATGTGGGACCAATTTTAATATGTTAATTTACTAGAAAATAAGACTGAAAATTAAAATCATTCAAGTAATATATTTAAAAATAATTTACCATTTCATTTGGTCTTGTTGAAATTTATATTACAATTAGAACTTAACCCTTTTTGCGAATTTTCCTGAATTTTTTTATTATTATTTCTAATCTTCAAATCCTATTCCTTTATTTTAAGATATGTACTGTATTATTATTACTTTAGAATAACTTTTAATCCTGTGCATGTTTGTATTTATTTCCAATATCGTCGGTTGACAACCAAAACTCACTAAGTAACAAATACCTACTTGAAATAGAGATCGTATCTCAGTTCTGATTCAATACTAACATAAGAGGTTGCTAAGAGTAGTGACAGTTTTTATAGTGAGTTTTGCTTGTCAGCCGACGAATTATATACTTATATAGTTATACTCATCACAAGTAGGCTTAGCAAACGATATGGTGCGACTTTATGCTTACCTCCGTAGCCTAATTGGTAGTGACCCTGCCTACGAAACTGAAGGTTCCGGGTTCGAATCCCGACGAAGGCATTATTTGTGTAGTTATTTATCACAAATATTTGTGCCTTGGTTGTGGCTGTCCTATGTAAAAAGTATCTATATGTATCTATCTAATATACAGGGTGTTTTTTTTTCGACCGTTCAAATTCTACGTAGTGAATGTGTAGGTCATACTGACCAACTTTTATTATGGGGACAAAGTCGAAATCCCGAAAAAAAAATCAGCTGTTTCATACATTTCGGCCGGCGTAATGCCGCCAATTTGTATGAAACAGCTGATTTTTTTTTCGCGATTTCGACTTTGTCCCCATAGTAAAAGTTGGTCAGTATGACCTACACATTCACTACGTAGAATTTGAACGGTCGAAAAAAAAACACCCTGTATATATCGTCGCTTGGTACCCACATCGCAAGCCTTAATTGAGCTTATCGTGTGGCTAAGTCGATTTGTGTAAGATGTCCCAAGGTATTTATTGAATCTTGCATCTTCTCACCAATGTATTAATTGACAGTAATAAAACAAGAAGTGAAAAAGTATTTTTTTAGTAAAATTCTCGTGATATTCTTAATTTGGTATTCCTTTGGTTATTCGTTATATCGTCGGGATAGTGCAATACCGCGTAACTAACACATGCAGATAAATTTTGTCAGCCTCCGTAGCCTAGTTGGTAGTGACCCTGCCTACGAAGCTGGAGGTTCTGGGTTCGAATCCCGGCGAGGGCATTATTTGTGTATTTATTTACCACAAATATTTGTTCCTTGGTCATGGATGTCTATGTATTTAAGTATGTATATGTATCTATCTATTTTATATATCGTCGCCTGGTACCCACATCACAAGCCTTAATTGAGCTTACCATGGGACTAGGTAGATTTGTGTAAGATGTCCCAATATATAAAAAAAAAGATAAAGATTAGATTCCATAGAAGTTGTTTGAAATAAGAATATTATTGACATGTGTTAGATACGTGGTATTGCTCTCTCCCCGACGATATGGAAATTATAATCCATATATAATATCTAAAATAGGCTTAGTATTGTAAATTTGTCTTTGTCTCTGGTTATGTGTAGTTTTTTTCTGTTATTTTTTTGAGTTTCCAGCAGTCTTAGCACATCATCGGTGCTACAGTATGTCGCATCGAGTTGGACTTCCCGTCTTTTACTAACTATGACCCTAAACTTGGCAGAATTAAAAAAAATCGTGCGTTCTAGCCTCCTCGTCGCTGTGTAGAGCAAACAATTCTGTCTTTAAAAAAAATACAAAAAGGGTCAAAAAGTATGTATCTTTTAAGATACACTGCCAAGTTAAGGGTTAATAAAACAGGGACGGGTAGTCCATGTCGCCGCGGGATACTGTCTCATTAAAGCCGAGCTACACCAGATGCGTCTGCAGCACGAATGTGTGCGCGTGTGCGTGGCGTGCGCGTTGTAGCGTATGTAATAGTTATTTATGTGGCTGGCGCATAATAAGAGGCATTAAACATGAGTGTGGTTTTATATAATAAGATCACACGAGTGTTTAATGCCTAATTATGTACAGCCACATACATAACTTTATCTACATCCATATCATTAGTTTAGAATGACAATTTACCTTTATTTTCATTGATATCCACTAAGTAATTACCTCTAAATATAAAAAATCAAATCAGTTGAAATCACTCAATTTGAGTAAGGATATCCTACAATAAATATTTATTGAAAAAAAAAACAATAAAAAGAAGTTGACTTCATAATGTTAAAATTAATATCATGACGACGATACTTTAATGTCAACATTATGATGCACTGTACTCTGCCTGTACTTTAATGTTAACATTATGATACAGCCACAGACACCGGTCTCTTAATATAGGTCATTACATTACCGCTTCTGAATACATAACAGGGAAATTATGATATTCCTGTAGATAAATGTCATATTAGATTTACGCATCCGATGTGGTTCAGCGTTTAATCATGTGCTCAGGCGCGGACCCAGGACTTCGTCCGGGGGAGCACTGCCCCATGCATGATATGATATTTTATACTTAAAATAACACCTGGTGCCCCCATTGCCCGTCCCCCTGGATCCGCGTCTGCATGTGTTAATCCTACTGGTAAAATATGAAATTAATATATTTTCATTACAAATAGTTTTATCACTTTGGAATTATAAAGAGTTATTAATTATTTTATAATTTTATTATAGTTAATCGTTAATAATTAAACAATTTAATATTATGTTTTAACACAAATTGATATCACAAATTGTGTTATAAAGTTCGATGCAACGAATTTATTTTCTGTAGGTACTTATATTTTATAGATATTAGGCCGGGATTGCACGTCTGCTTGCTTACGTAAGTTGTAAGGAAGGAGTTATATGTACCTACTAAAGAATCAGATAATGATATTCGCCTCTCATTCCTCAATATATCTCCGCCCCTACAAATTGCGTAAGAACTCACACGTGTAATCCCAGCCTTAGGTATATTTCGGACATTCTCGCAAAAGTACATACTCCAAACTTTTTAAATATTGGTATTTTTTACGGTTTTCCTAATCAAAATCGCGAAAATAATAAAAAAATCCCCAAATGTTCATATATTTTTCGTTCTTTCAGTTACCAGTACCATTATAGCGATCTGTTTCTGGAAAATAATGGTAACGGAATAGAAGAAATAAACTTGGGTTATTGTCAGGCGAATAAACAAAAGTTGTCCACTCGGTGGTCAAAAGTTAACAGCTTTTATAAATCTATGTTACGATTTGATTGCATAGGGCTATAGATCGAGGAACCTAGTTGTACTGTCAATAGTTTTATCCCAAAACTAGTACAGGAATTCCTTAACTTTAGTGACCCACTTGAGGTATACTTTTTCTCCTATATAAGGACCGAAAGAGCTTACAATTCTGAATATAATCAACATAAATGGACCTAAAGTGGGTGAACTACTTTTGCGAGAATCTTTGCCTAAATAAAGACTATTGTATAAATAATTGTCGCAAATTTTAAGCCTAGCAAAAATAGGTGATTGTCAGAGCTTTTTTTTACGTAACCGATCCATAGACGGGTGGGCTCATAAAGGGTTAATTATTGTTATATTAGCTTTCTTTAAAGTTTTAGACATTTTTATATTTGACAGTTTTATTTTGTAACTTTAAACGTATATATTAAGTCACATAGTAATACTTTTTTGTAACTTATACTTGCCAAATCTGAAATTATAATAGTGTGATAATGTATATCAATAAATATATTTTGAACGATTATTGTATTTAAATGGTTTATTTAACCCTTCCTACACCACGTGAAACACAAAAGCTCATCGCTCAGACTGTCACCTAAGCTAGTGTCAATAACCACTCACTTGCTTCATGTAGCTTTTGTTACATGTCATCACTCTTATTTTACATAGACATAGAGTCTATCGCAAAAGTCAAAGCAAGTAAGTGGTTCCTTCGGGAGTACTTGCACCCTCTAGTAGGCAGTTTAGGCAGATGTTAGTTAGAACTCGAAATGTGCTCGCCAACCTGACATCAGAATGGCGAGCATCATTAATTTCTTGAATATCTCTGGAGTTTGAAGAGCCCTTTGTACGGGGCAGAATGTTTGTCAGAATTACGAATATCTGGACGTTAACCTTTTAAACGTCTTCCCTCTCGCATCAAATTGTGACATACACGCCAATATCTCTACTAATGAACCATGAAAATAAACCTTATCTGTCAGCAAGACAGTTACTTTGACAGCATACTCGATGACCACTTTAGTGGCTGCTAGCGTGGTAGGCAGAACAACACACGGCCACTTTAGTGGTTCTTGGCGTTGAAAAGGTTAAATAGCAAATTGCTCCAATTTTGACGCACATTTGATATACTCTTGGGTCGACTCATTCGTTTTTCGTCACGTTCCTAAATTTGTCCGATTATGCTTTCGTCACCCATTCTTCATTCGTCAAGTTAGTCTGCAGTCATTGTCGTCTTTGGCCATAATAACCTTTTTGACCTTTTTCTTAATTCGACTCAATCGTTTTTTGTCATTTCGTATTTGGTCATATTCTAAGTTGGTACCGACTTAAGACTGAAAATATACGAAAAACATAGATTTAACAGCGAACATGCTGAAAGAAAATTATGACGAGTTAAGAACGAGACGGATTAAGATAAAGACGAACAACAAATTTGACCGAAGATGAGAAAGACCATCGACGATCGTGACGAATAAAGAATGGGTGACGAAAGCAGAATCGGACAAATTTAGGAACATGACGAAAAACGAACGAGACGACCCAAGAGTATACCGCACATTTCTAGCAACAACTCCTGACGTATATCGCAGCTCCATTTGTTGTTATTGTACATCCGCCATCCTGACGATCACAATACTTGAACTTTATACACGTGTGTAAGCCTATAAAATTAATATTGCTCTGTGGACCGTGTTTATAACGGAAAAAATAAATTAAATATTAAACTCCTGCTTATTTGGAATAGCAAACACAAGCATTAGACGTTTTAAGAGTAATATTGCTATTCCAATTAAGCAGGAGTTCATTATTTAATTTATCCAACTCCATATTACTAACGGCTCTCGGAATTTGTGCTTCATAAATCGTTGCTTATCATGAACAAGGCTGTGATCCAAAATAATACTTGCTTTTAATTTGAATTGTAGTGCTACATAATCAGAATTGAAATTACGACACTGTAGCATCTTGGAATGCAGCGTTATTCATGATAAGCGTATAGCGTCTGAATGCGCGTTCTAACCTTAGGCAGTACTTTCACCCTTGAATAGACAGGAATTAGCTAGAACTGAAAATGTGCCGGCTAACCTAACGTCAGAATGGCGAGCATCATTATTTTCTTGAATATCCGGACGTTAAAGAGCACATTGCTCCAATTTTGACGCACATTTGGCGGTTCACTAATGTTTAACGAAAACAATGTTAGCAAATATTTATTTTACAACAAACGTTTCACCAATGTAGTAAGTGGCAAAAATGTTATTCCGCAAATGTATCATTTTACAAAAACTCAATTGACAAATAATCAGTAAGCAATTAATACATTAGAACAATGTATAAATTTATTTTTATTTTTATTTTATTTATTAGACACACCAAACAGACAACATTCAATACATGTACAAACAATAATAACAAAGATCAGACAGGTATTCAGATAAAATGTTACCCAAAACAAGTGTGTTCAGCATGATTAAAAAGAGAGAATAAAAACATCCCTAAACAAAAGTAACTTAAATTAAAAAAAAAAAATACATATAACTTTCCTAGATAAGAAAAATAGCAGACAAAAAAGAGAAAAAAAAGGTACATGCAAAGATACTATTGGAATACGAAGTATTGAACAAGGGAGAGAACCCGGGTGATAAGAGTAAGAGTAAAGGTGAATTAATAATTATTGTTTGAAATTATCTCATTTCATGTAGTTATTATTTATTTATTTATTTACTTACTTAATGTGTTGATTCACCCATGATTATATAATGGATGAATCAACACATTGTCAATTAGTTTGTTGAATAAAATTAAATTAAATTAAACGGCTAAGCCGGCTAAGCCGGACTGCAGTGTCGTAAGGACGCGCCTTCTGAATACTGCAAAACGCGAGTCGAAGATATCAATATTAGAGTACTTCGCCGCCCAGTCATTATACTGTCGACACATCCTTACTAAGGGGTTGTAGAACGATGTGTTGTTTCTGTATACCTCTAAAGAAAAAACCCTAGGAGAGCGGGTTCTAAACCGCGGGGTGTTAAATGTAATAAGAGAAAGAATGTAAGGTGAATCTAATTCGTAATGTAAAATTTTATGCAGAAACAACATATCATGCAAAAGGCGACGAGATTCGAGAGAACAAATTCCAAGCAACCGCAGCCGTTGGTCATAACTGACGTGTAAAAGATCATGCCTGTATCTGTACGATAGTATGCTTAAGCACCTCTTTTGAACGCGTTCTATGTTTTTTGAATGCACCGAGTAATATGGGGACCAGACGGTACATCCATATTCGAGCACACTACGCACGAGGCTATGAAAGAGACACAATAGGCTGCCTGGCTTCTTAAAGTCTTTTGTAATTCTGAGGATAAATCCTAGCATCTGGTTACTTTTTTTTACTATGCTGTCATAGTGGTATCTGAAATTCAATTGATCGTCAAACCAAATACCAAGATCCCTAGCAACCAATTTACGTGCAAGTGGCTGACCGGCCAATACATAATCGTACAGCATTTTCTGTTTTTTATTTGAGAAGGATATGACAAAGCATTTACTTTCATTAAGAGACATGTGATTATCGTGACACCAATGAGACACTGCTGTTAAGTTATTTTGAAGCTTCAAACAGTCACTGTCATTGTTCACTTCCATATATAACTTCAAGTCATCCGCATATAAGAGGGCTGGGCATGACAGACGATCGACCAAATCGTTTATAAAGACAATAAACAATAACGGGCCCAAATGCGAACCCTGAGGTACACCGGATGTAATAAGCACAGGAGCTGACAAGTAACCATTCATGGCAACTAGTTGACTTCTTTGGTTTAAATATGAACAAACCCATCTAAATAGACTGCCATGTATTCCATACAAAGAAAGTTTTCGGCACAGTATACTATGGTCTACTTTGTCGAAGGCCTTGGAGAAGTCCGTGTATATAGAATCCACCTGTCCTCTCCTCGCAAAACTAGTACATAAGTAATTTTTATATTCTAATAAATTAGTAACTGTTGATCTATTTTTTATGAAACCATGTTGTTTTTCCGAAAGTAATGTTTTAAAATGATTATATAAGTGAACATACACAAGAGATTCAAACAATTTAGCCACACATGATAAGATACTTATTGGTCTGTAGTTTTCACAATTTGACTTTTCGCCAGATTTATGAATAGGAACAACATGAGCAGTCTTCCACGCTATTGGAAATGTTCCGGATTGTAATGACTTGTTAAATATAAGACTTAATGGAAGACTGAGTTCATTAGCGCATGACTTAACAAAAGACGGAGGAATGCCGTCTGGACCCGCACCCTTCTTTTTATCCAGTTGCTTTATTTTATCAAGCACGTCATCTGCCGAGATAAAGACAGAGCATAAGGAACTATTAACCAGACTAGGTCTGACCAAAGAGACGGCAGATGGAAAAAAAGAGACAGACGGTGGTGTAGGGGGTTCGAAGACTGATCCAAAATATGAGGAGAAAAGATTACAAATAGCTGGGCCCCCAGTGGCTTTTGAAGATTCATATTGCATCGTATTAGGTATTGCAGAAATTAATTAATTAATAAATCAATTGTATATTTTACATGTCACCTAAAACTACGTTTAACATATTTGTACATTCACCGAATACCTATCTCGACCATTTTCGATTTTGGGGAAAAGTTTTCTGGGTTACAATAAAAAAAAATAACCTCGAAGACTAGCTTTGCTCCCGCCTTAGTCTTCTAACCTAATCTATCCGAGTCGGATCTGCCCCGGAAGGTTTTGTTCGCTCGCTTCGCTCGCTCACTGCAGATTTTGGTCAAGATTATGATGAATGTTATGTTAATTTTTGTTTAATTTGATGTCGAATATCTCGGCCATTTTTGATTTTGGGGAAAAATGTACTGGGTTGCAACAAAAAAACCCACTTTGCTATACTCCAACCCATTTTAGCAAACATTTTTAGGCTAATGGTAAATTTATTAGTTTACTTTGTTGTTAAATATTCTTTTGCCAAAAATACCTCTTATAAAATTATATTTTATTTGTTAATTATTTGGCTAAAATAATAAATTGACAAAGATGTTTTGTCGAAAAAAGGATTTGCCGAAACATAATTTTGCCAGTAGTTGGTTGCCAAGTGTAAATTTGTTAAACAATTTTTGGTCAAACGACAGGATACCACATTTGGCACATTGCTAGTACCAGTGATGGACAAAATGTAATCGACTAACGATTAACAATTAAGATTAACTTAAAAGTAATCGATTAATGATTAAACTTGACGATTAATAAATCTTAGTCCTTCTTGTTCGACTAATTTAATCACGATTAAATTAATCGACGATTAAATACGAGCGATTAAATCCATAATCGATTGTTTAATTAGATTATTTTTTTTTCGATTAATATCAGGATTTTTTGTGAGTCGTAAATTCAGGTTACGCTAACAGACTTATACCTGAAGCGATGTATAACAATACCTAGGACTTTCTGCGAGTATTTCATACGCAGTTACCTTTGATAAATAATATGTCAAAGCGTTCGTCAGTTTTTTATAAGTGGCGTCAAAGGATGCTGAACGATAATACATTATTTTATTTATGCACTGTGTTGAAAAATTCTTAATCGCGTAATTTAGTCGATTAAAATGACGATTGATTAATCGTTAATCCAATTCTGCGACGATTAAGTTAATCGCAATTAATTTAATCACGATTAATTTGTGACGATTAATTCTTTAGTCGATTAGTTAGTTGATTAAAAAAATAATCGATTAATGCCCATCTCTGGCTAGTACTAACTCCTGACGTACACCGCAGCTCTATTCGATGATGACATTTATCTTTTGACATGGCGGCGAAAAGGTTAAACAGGCATTGACGTCATTTCTAGTTCTAGGGTTATCCACTAAGGTACCCCGAATCATCAATAAAACCACAAGTATATTATAAATATAATAATATTTATTTCTCTTGACAAGTCATTTTTTCTTTACAAATTAACAAGATTGGTTCTTCAACAACACTAACGGTCACTCTGCTATTTACACTGACACACTGTACTTTATAAGAGATCCGGCGACGAGCGGACATGACGTCACACTTCCGGTCGCCGCCATCTTAAACTACGCCTCACCCCTAAAACGTGGTTCGGCGAAAAAAAAAACAGCAAAAATGAGACTCTTTACAAATGCGTTGGCTAAATCCGGCCCAAAATAATCAAAATTTTCATCCACTTTAATTTGACGCATGTACGTTTTAAGTTACCCTGTGCCCTGCATTTGGACCGACTTTAAAACCAGTAATTTAGAGCGAGAATATCGTTTGTGAGGTTATGTAACTATAAAATTATTTGGACGATTTTAATCGGCGATAGAACTACAGTTGTTGAAAACTTACAACTGCAGTTAAACTTAAGTAGGACTTCAAATGGAGGTTCTACATGATAATAGAATTATTTACAAATACATAATGTCCTGTTTTAAGTGACTTGTGCTTGTATGATGTTAAGCTGAATTTACACTTGCAAGTTTCGAGACGCAACTGCGCATCTTTTTGTTTCTAAACTTGCAGAAATAAGTTGTAGGTGTAAATCTGGTTTCAGGGGCAATAGCCGCAATTACATAATTGACTTGAAGACCAAGAATATTTATATTACAATATATTTATAAACAGTTTTGTGACCTGTGGCGCTACTGAATCTATTTGATGGCATAAAAAAGGTATATTGAAGATGGATCAAGATAAATAAAGATTTCAAAAAGTTCTTATTAAATACGTGGCCAAGTCCCGCCTGTTCGGACATTATTATAATTTAACAAGTTAAAGTGCATTTATCACATTTTCGAAATCACAATAAATATATTATCGGCGTCACGAACAGACGGGACTCGTTTATTATATTATAATTTAGTCTCTCGCTAGGCAAGAATCTATTTAATTATTTGCATATTTACAAAAACAATATTCTCACTCCGTCTTAAAATTAATATGAGTTTTGAACAAATATACATAATACACCCTTCAAAAGTCGCAGTAGAAATTCGAGTTAGAAGTTCTATCAATGGAAAGGTATAGAAATCTCAACTATACACAGCACGGGACCTACTCTGCTATTATTAGGACATGAATTTGAAAAACGTCCTCCGTATTTGGACTTTAGTCGGTAACGCTATTTTATAAACTTTATTGTGAGAATCTACAACCGAAACTCGGTTTGATATTGAAAATCTCCATTTTTATCTAATACTGATGAGATATTTCGATTTTATTTATTTATTTAATCCATCAAGTTCTTGGGATACTCGTCGTTTGACATTTTAATTTGGAAACATTTACATAATCGACAGAAGGTCATTATTTAGTCATATACAGCGTTCTTCCATAGAAGGCTATTTATTTAAGGTATTTTCACTTTTAGGGACGCCTAATTAGTGCGAGATTCAAAAACCTTAATTGCAGTCAGGTTTGCAATGACAATTAATTTAGATATCTTTAGGAATTTACGCGTTTTTATACACCAAAATCGAGATTATATAGAAATTTAGTGCTTCACTTTCTTTACAATCAATTTCACACTAATGGGGTGTTCCTAAAAGTGAAAATTGGTCTTAAACTGCTATGGCAAAATGCTATATACGGCGCACGGCGTCGCAAAGGAGACCGCCGAGACCGGGGTGTAACTGAGTTACGGCAAATACGGTCCCGATGCTTTAGCGATGGGGATCCTGCGTCGGGTCGCCACTTATTGCGATAAAGACGGTCCCGTTGCGTTAGCGATCAGCAGGATGGGTGAATTCACGCGCACATCTTGTTACTAGTAGTGCGACGAGTCCCGTAGAACGGGCGAGGCCACGTGCACATGTTACAATAGGGATGATGACTGGCAAGTCAAATCAGCATCTTTTTTCGAACTGTCAAAACAATCACCAGAATTCACCACTATGGAATTTTATATGAAATACTCAAAAGTGACGTCACGTTTGAGTACTGCCAAATGACCTACTCTTTTAAGTTCTTTTCAATTTATTAAATAGAAGTTCTGTACAAAAAATACTTCAATCTACATCTTAGTGATAATTTCTTCGTGTATTATGTCGTGCATAATGTTAAATAATTTATTTTAACTACAGTCATCATCCCTATAGTGACGAAGTCTGGTCGTGTTAGCGGCCGGCAGGATGGGAGAGCGTGGCACATCATCGGTAGGCGTGGTGCTGGTCGCGGCGCCGCAGCCAGGCTTGTAGCTTGGCGCGGTACATCACGTGCGGCCGCGACGCCACCAGTCTGGTCGTGTTAGCGGCCGGCAGGATGGGAGAGCGTGGCACATCATCGGTAGGCGTGGTGCTGGTCGCGGCGCCGCAGCCAGGCTTGTAGCTTGGCGCGGTACATCACGTGCGGCCGCGACGCCACCAGTCTGGTCGTGTTAGCGGCCGGCAGGATGGGAGAGCGTGGCACATCATCGGTAGGCGTGGTGCTGGTCGCGGCGCCGCAGCCAGGCTTGTAGCTTGGCGCGGTACATCACGTGCGGCCGCGACGCCACCAGTCTGGTCGTGTTAGCGGCCGGCAGGATGGGAGAGCGTGGCACATCATCGGTAGGCGTGGTGCTGGTCGCGGCGCCGCAGCCAGGCTTGTAGCTTGGCGCGGCGGGCGGCGTGCAGGCGCGGGTGTGACGCCCGCGCGGCGGCTAGTGCGCCAGCGCGGTACATCACGTGCGGCCGCGACGCCACCAGTCTGGGGGCGAATACATACATTTATTACGGTGTACATACACACGAATACATTTAGGAAGTTTTCTAATCGTCATCAATATTTCTCTCGTCATGCCTATGGAAAATTTTCTTTCCATGGCGTCCCCAAATGATAGTACGACGATTGTTTCACCATCATGGGATGCGACCCGGCCACAGCTGCGACGGAAACGCGGGAGCGACCACACATACTCCAAGAGGAGTATCGTTTGTATATTCATTCATTCGACGGGGGACCTTACTGTCGATGACGCTTATGTCGAGCGGCGTTGTATTTGTTTATAAACTTACGAATGTAACGGTTTAAGCGCCATCAACCATAACCCCTTCTCCAAATAACATCACATTTTTCTCAAATATGTATGTGATGTTTTCATAAAATCTAGCGCGCAGGAACACAGGCTTGTTGGGCACTCGCTAATTTTTCTCGACTTTGTATTCTGAGCGAGCATTCACTCGTTCGTGGGCTGACAAACGAACATTTTGCTATATAAAAATCCTGTTTTTATCTGTCCAATAACGAACGAATGGTCGGTCAGAACACTTGAGCTTGTCGGTCGGCTTGGCGCCACGTTGTCGCCGTCGCCGCCGCAGGAACAGGGCTCGTCGGTCTCACCTGACGCAGCGGCGGCGGTGCCGGCGTCGCCGGGCGCCACGTTGTCGCCGCCGCAGGAGGCTCGTCGGTCTCACCTGACGCCGCGGGCGAGCGTGCACTCGCTGCGGTCCACGACGGTGGGCTTGCGTCGGCGGGCAGCGGCGGCGGTGCCGGCGTCGCCGGGCGCCACGTTGTCGCCGCCGCCGCCGCAGCGGGCCGCGTTGCGGGCGAGGAACACGGGCTTGTTGGGTATGGCGAGCTGCGTGGGCGGCCGCGCGTAGCGCTCCGTGTACAGCGACCAAGATAGCAGCCCGCGAACTGGGGACCCGACGCCGGGGACTGCCGGCTGAAAGGGAATTATCACATTAGTTTTAGAGTTCAGACCGGAATGGTAGCGGCCGGCACCAGAACGGCGATCCCTTTAGTTGTTAAATAATTTCTAAACTAAACACTGGAGTGCTGAGTCGACCGCTCCCGGCCGATTTAAAAAGTCCCCGAGTGCCGAGTTTTTTATGTTTTTAGTGATATAAAATATACCACTGAAGACATAAAAAATCTGTCTATATTTAAAATTAGTGTATTTCATTAAATTTGTAAGGCACTGGTCTCACCGCGAGCTACTAAGCTATGAATTATTAGCTATAAACACGAGTATCGCCGTGTCTCTTTTATTTACACGGGAGTGCGTATCTTTTGTTCGTGTTTGTAGCTAATAGTTCATAGCTCAGTAGCTCGCGGTGAAACCAGTGCCTAACTCCCGCCAATTTCTCGTTGACCACCCGTTGAACCCCCTGGCACTTGACGATTTTCGGGCAAAATGGTGCCGCCACCTGACAGCTTTTTGACGTAACAGTGCTGCCACCCGAAGGGTTAAGTAACTACATATTAAAAAAGATCAGTGTCGCTTGAAATACTCGAAAAGGTCGCGCGGTACCGCTGACGGCCGCACGGAGTCGCTGATAAACCGCGCGGCGCTGCTGGCAGCCGCGCGATGTCAGTATGCTTAGCCAAGTTGCCAAGCCAAACTACGGAAACTAACAAGGGAAAACTACGATACGCTACTAAGCGCTAGCATATTAGAGAAACAAAGACAGTTAGCAGCTATGCTATTCTCTTATTGACACATTCGACGCTGCGTTCGTCAACTAGCTCGATGTCGAGACAGCCTTGTCTAAAATCCTAGCTGTTTGATTTGACATTAGGAATCGAGGCTGTGAGCGAGGTTGTGGGCGAGTTCGTCGCTGTTTTTCGTTAGAGAATACGAAGTTCATACATTAAACGTCAAACTTTCGACGCAATGTAGTTCCAGCTCACACCGCATTCGTCGCCGAGCACTAGTGTCGTTTAAAGTACATTAGTGAATACCATTTTTAGGCACGACGCTGCCGCAGCACTGACACAGAGCTGACAGCAAGGCGGTTTCCTTAGTGAATAACACTGCTGCGATTGACGACTAAGGCCAGCCTTACACCTGTAAGTTCTTACGTAAATTATAGGGACGGGGCTATACTAAAGAATGAGATAGTGATATTCACCTCTCATTCCTTAGTATAGCTCCGTCCCTATAACTTACGTAAGAACTTACAGGTGTACGAGCGCTCTAAGCGCTAGCGATTGGCAACTTGGCTAAGCATCCAGTTGTCTGCGCGGTAACGCGAGGCGGCTCGCGACGCCGCGCGGCTGTCGGCGACATTACGCGGCTGTTCCGCCACTCATACCCGCCAGGCGCCCACGCTAGCGGCCACAGGAGGCGGCGAGCGACCGCTAGCGATAACGGGAGGCGGCCAGCGGCCGAGAGCGACGACGCGAGTTTATAATTGTGTTAAGATTTTAAAATCTCTCTTTTGACGTGACAACGTCTTATAAATTGGTTTGCCGGGTGACACTTCAAGAAACTGCGTTACGCTCCGCTCACGTTATGCGCTCACAATGAGAGCGAGTGAGAGGCACGCGTCCCTTCCACTCGGGCATAGTTAGCCCGCCTAAGAGCGAGAGAGACAGACATAAAAAGTGTCGTTGTCACGTAAAACTTTCGCCCGTATACCGACTTTACAGGCAACCATTTTTTTTTTAAAGACGGTTACTTTGATAGATTAAAGAATGACATTAAGTGACGATTGCTTTACTTAAAACGGGACTGTTATATTATAACATAACCATAGAAACATCAGTGCCATGGTTACGGTCGCCCGAGTCACGCTGGTTTTATGCAAAATAATGCTACTAAACTATGCAACCTAACATTTTTCTGATGTTAATAAGCCCTTTCCTTAATGGGCCACCTCACCTATATACATGCACTACTTGCATGTTTGTCTAAGTTTGTGAAGGTTTTATTTCTCACTTTTTGACGTCTATTAATGAAGTAAGTGAGACTATTCTCCATAATGACACCAACGCCGTTAAAAAACCTTTTGTACTCAGTAACAACAATTTTTTTTTCAATTAGTATGTAATAACTCTGAAACTAAGCTATATCTAAGAAATGTTTATATGACATTATAGTTTCTAAATGTGGTCTGTTAAAATCGGTTGGGTTTAAAAAGCCACGATGTATAATAAGGCTCATTTTTAAACTGTCAAATGTTCATTCTTATTAATCGGTAACATGTCTAACACCGAAAAGGACAAACAATTATTTTACAGCTTGCTATGTTAGGAGACGTTTATGAATAAGGGGGTTAGATACAGGTAAATTCACTAAAGCTGGCACGAATGGAATGAATGAAAAGAATGACATCTATCATTGTTTGTCTGCGGCCGTGCTATACCACCACAGAATTAGATTTGGATAGAAGAAACAAGTTCATCCATTTGTATGGTGGCCGAGCGTGTCAGATTTTGTACTGAAGTTGTTACTTACCTATGATTGTAAATATGTCTCAGACCCTTGAGTATTCATATTTGTTTGTGTTGTTGCAATTAATATTACTTAAGGAGGCATTATTAATGTTTTTGTTCACTTCAACTTACTAAATTTGACGCCCGAAAGCTGCAAGCTGCGATTAAAGACTGACAACTCAGTGGATTTCACTGAGTTCATTTGACACGCTAAGTAGATACGTTTGTTTGATCTATGGTATATATGACATCTGTGTATACCACCCATTATCTACTGTAATTTTGACATCCATAGATACTTCCTGTCACTCGATCCATTCGTGCCAGCTTTGATGATTACCTGTAATAGTTGACAAAGCATATTGACCTGATTGGTGGGCGATAGACGCGAAGTGTCGTTGTGCGGGGAGGTGCGCCCTTCTCCGCCGCTTTCGAGCAACTCGAACGACACCCGGCACTCGTCTCCGCCGTACTGTACAAACAAATATTATGATTATGTAGTGCGACACAACTTGGGAGAAAATAAAATCACAAATCATAGTAAAAAAATATTAATTTGATTTGATATTTTCTTGGTTACCGCGAGGATTACACATGAAATAAAACTATGAAAACGGATAAACTCGAGTATAATTAATTAAATTTAACTTCATCCCGACGTTTTGAAAACTGTACAGGGTTTTAGTTCCAGTCACCCGTAGATCACGAATCCTGTAAAGTGTTCGAAACGTTGGGGTGAAGTTATAGTACATTACTATAGAGGATGGGAAACGAAAGGTACAGGCCAAGTAGATATGTCTAGATAGAGATCAGATAGAGATACGCGGCCTGTAACCTTGTTTCTCGCCGAGATTTGTATAGTGCTTTTCTCAAACTTGCAAGGAAATAAAAAAACGAAAGTGATTTTCACAATACACAAGTAAATAAGTCAAAGAACAACTTATACATAATTTTTTTACCCGGTGACAATGACATTAGTTTTTTTTTCTGTGAAATGCCAAGATGTTCTGTCACTTTACAAGTTACTTCCGGTATTTAACTTTTTAAAGCAGGTTCCTTTCGGTACTTTGCAGTCTTAGGACTGCAAAGTACCGAAAGGAACCTGCTTTAGTTATGAAATGCTTTTACATATCATGTTCAATCATTGAACCAGTGAGATGGTACTTCCTGGTTTAATTTGACGTACGTAATGCCAACATTTCATTGCAAGTTTGAGAAAAAAATAATTAATAAACGCGAGTTTATCTGTTATTTTATTTCAATTTTTATTTGAGTTTCACAAAAACTTCAATAGATGGTAAGAACCAGCTCTCTCGTTGGACCAGGAAACCGAAAGGTATTCATTCGGATAGAAGGTGCATGTATGTATTGCTTGGACGTTATATGTAAATCTAGTTCAGTGTACCCACCAGCTTGACGAGGAAGGCGGTATGTTCCTTGTGTAAGAAGCGTTGCGCGCGACGAACATAGGACAGCGCTCCCCGCATACCACCTCGCGCCGCCAGCTCCGCCGCGCGCAGCGACCACGGCTCCGACACGCAGCGTTGTAGCTGAGGGACAACGACACTCACCAGCTTGACGAGGAAGGCGGTGTGCTCCTTGTGCAGGAAGCGCTGCGCGCGACGAACATAGGACAGCGCTCCCCGCATACCACCTCGCGCCGCCAGCTCCGCCGCGCGCAGCGACCACGGCTCCGACACGCAGCGTTGTAGCTGAGGGACAACGACACTCACCAGCTTGACGAGGAAGGCGGTGTGCTCCTTGTGCAGGAAGCGCTGCGCGCGACGAACATAGGACAGCGCTCCCCGCATACCACCTCGCGCCGCCAGCTCCGCCGCGCGCAGCGACCACGGCTCCGACACGCAGCGTTGTAGCTGAGGGACAACGACACTCACCAGCTTGACGAGGAAGGCGGTGTGCTCCTTGTGCAGGAAGCGCTGCGCGCGACGAACATAGGACAGCGCTCCCCGCATACCACCTCGCGCCGCCAGCTCCGCCGCGCGCAGCGACCACGGCTCCGACACGCAGCGTTGTAGCTGAGGGACAACGACACTCACCAGCTTGACGAGGAAGGCGGTGTGCTCCTTGTGCAGGAAGCGCTGCGCGCGACGAACATAGGACAGCGCTCCCCGCATACCACCTCGCGCCGCCAGCTCCGCCGCGCGCAGCGACCACGGCTCCGACACGCAGCGTTGTAGCTGAGGGACAACGACACTCACCAGCTTGACGAGGAAGGCGGTGTGCTCCTTGTGCAGGAAGCGCTGCGCGCGACGAACATAGGACAGCGCTCCCCGCATACCACCTCGCGCCGCCAGCTCCGCCGCGCGCAGCGACCACGGCTCCGACACGCAGCGTTGTAGCTGAGGGACAACGACACTCACCAGCTTGACGAGGAAGGCGGTGTGCTCCTTGTGCAGGAAGCGCTGCGCGCGACGAACATAGGACAGCGCTCCCCGCATACCACCTCGCGCCGCCAGCTCCGCCGCGCGCAGCGACCACGGCTCCGACACGCAGCGTTGTAGCTGAGGGACAACGACACTCACCAGCTTGACGAGGAAGGCGGTGTGCTCCTTGTGCAGGAAGCGCTGCGCGCGACGAACATAGGACAGCGCTCCCCGCATACCACCTCGCGCCGCCAGCTCCGCCGCGCGCAGCGACCACGGCTCCGACACGCAGCGTTGTAGCTGAGGGACAACGACACTCACCAGCTTGACGAGGAAGGCGGTATGTTCCTTGTGTAAGAAGCGCTGCGCGCGACGAACATAGGACAGCGCGCCGCGCATACCACCTCGCGCCGCCAGCTCCGCCGCGCGCAGCGACCACGGCTCCGACACGCAGCGTTGTAGCTGTGGGCATACGACACGTTTTAACATCTATACAGGGGATAGTGGGTATGAGGGTAAGGGCCTGAACAAATGTCGCCGGTACGGTGCCGTCTACAGTGTGACGGCGCGGCGCCGTCAAACGCCGTCGTGCCGAAGCACGGCGCCGCGCCTTGGTACGACGCCGTTCTTAGTTAAATAATTGGTTTAATCAATCAATTTTACTTCTTTTCCGGACTTTGAGACGCTCTTATTGGGACTCTTTTAGCCGATCTCAGTGGACTTTGATTTCGTTCTAATTGGACTGAGGTTCTGGTGGTCTAAAGTAGAGCAGTCATAGAGTTTTCTTTAATAATTGTTTTGCTTCTACTACTGTTAGTAGCAGCTATAAAAACATCAAATAAAAGATGTATTCACAATTACAAAATCCTTTTATTTTTTCATGTTTCTTCAATTTATGACATAACAAGAAAATGTTCTGTAAAAAAATAAAAGTCCCAGGATCCCGAGGCTTATCCATGTTAAGTATAATGTTTAAGGTCATTCACCCGAAATGGCACTACCTAATCCGATCATTGATTATGTATCATGGTAGCTAGGGCCTCCAATACCGAAATATACCGGGATCTCGGTATTGTCCATACAAAATATACTGATAATGGGAACGCAGAACTCTAGCGAGCGTATAAGGAACGCTTCGAGCCATGGCAGACCTTCAGGTTCGACTTTGCATTTTGATAAACAATTAAATGTTTAATAGCTCAATTTTATCGCAATTCGGCCTCCGGCCTCGCTATAAATCACTTAATAACAACACTCTTAAACCCTCAAAGTAAAACTCCAGACCTTTCAAGCTCCACGAAATCGCCTTCAGCCTACCCCCACCCTAAACTAGCCCTTCGAGCTCGCTTAACTTTTCTGATAATATTCCGACCCTCCCACCACTCAAATCAGCCAATTACTCAATATATTTGAGTAAGAGATCAAGCCACGCACAATTCCCAACTCAATCAAATAAAAAGATATGTTTAGCCCATTTCTTAGCACTCCGGGAGGTCTGTAGTACTACAGACGACAACAGGGCGGTCTGTAGTGTACAGTACCTGGCGGACGGCGTGGCAGACCAGCTTGTCGAGCGTGTAGGCGGGGTAGGCGTGGATGCCGAACATCTCGTAGGCCGTGGCCTCCGTGTTGCCGTCCAGCAGCGCGGGGTAGTACTACAGACGACAACACGGTCTGTAGTGTACAGTACCTGGCGGACGGCGTGGCAGACCAGCTTGTCGAGCGTGTAGGCGGGGTAGGCGTGGATGCCGAACATCTCGTAGGCCGTGGCCTCCGTGTTGCCGTCCAGCAGCGCGGGGTAGTACTACAGACGACAACACGGTCTGTAGTGTACAGTACCTGGCGGACGGCGTGGCAGACCAGCTTGTCGAGCGTGTAGGCGGGGTAGGCGTGGATGCCGAACATCTCGTAGGCCGTGGCCTCCGTGTTGCCGTCCAGCAGCGCGGGGTAGTACTACAGACGACAACACGGTCTGTAGTGTACAGTACCTGGCGGACGGCGTGGCAGACCAGCTTGTCGAGCGTGTAGGCGGGGTAGGCGTGGATGCCGAACATCTCGTAGGCCGTGGCCTCCGTGTTGCCGTCCAGCAGCGCGGGGTAGTACTACAGACGACAACACGGTCTGTAGTGTACAGTACCTGGCGGACGGCGTGGCAGACCAGCTTGTCGAGCGTGTAGGCGGGGTAGGCGTGGATGCCGAACATCTCGTAGGCCGTGGCCTCCGTGTTGCCGTCCAGCAGCGCGGGGTAGTACTACAGACGACAACACGGTCTGTAGTGTACAGTACCTGGCGGACGGCGTGGCAGACCAGCTTGTCGAGCGTGTAGGCGGGGTAGGCGTGGATGCCGAACATCTCGTAGGCCGTGGCCTCCGTGTTGCCGTCCAGCAGCGCGGGGTAGTACTACAGACGACAACACGGTCTGTAGTGTACAGTACCTGGCGGACGGCGTGGCAGACCAGCTTGTCGAGCGTGTAGGCGGGGTAGGCGTGGATGCCGAACATCTCGTAGGCCGTGGCCTCCGTGTTGCCGTCCAGCAGCGCGGGGTAGTACTACAGACGACAACACGGTCTGTAGTGTACAGTACCTGGCGGACGGCGTGGCAGACCAGCTTGTCGAGCGTGTAGGCGGGGTAGGCGTGGATGCCGAACATCTCGTAGGCCGTGGCCTCCGTGTTGCCGTCCAGCAGCGCGGGGTAGTACTACAGACGACAACACGGTCTGTAGTGTACAGTACCTGGCGGACGGCGTGGCAGACCAGCTTGTCGAGCGTGTAGGCGGGGTAGGCGTGGATGCCGAACATCTCGTAGGCCGTGGCCTCCGTGTTGCCGTCCAGCAGCGCGGGGTAGTACTACAGACGACAACACGGTCTGTAGTGTACAGTACCTGGCGGACGGCGTGGCAGACCAGCTTGTCGAGCGTGTAGGCGGGGTAGGCGTGGATGCCGAACATCTCGTAGGCCGTGGCCTCCGTGTTGCCGTCCAGCAGCGCGGGGTAGTACTACAGACGACAACACGGTCTGTAGTGTACAGTACCTGGCGGACGGCGTGGCAGACCAGCTTGTCGAGCGTGTAGGCGGGGTAGGCGTGGATGCCGAACATCTCGTAGGCCGTGGCCTCCGTGTTGCCGTCCAGCAGCGCGGGGTAGTACTACAGACGACAACACGGTCTGTAGTGTACAGTACCTGGCGGACGGCGTGGCAGACCAGCTTGTCGAGCGTGTAGGCGGGGTAGGCGTGGATGCCGAACATCTCGTAGGCCGTGGCCTCCGTGTTGCCGTCCAGCAGCGCGGGGTAGTACTACAGACGACAACACGGTCTGTAGTGTACAGTACCTGGCGGACGGCGTGGCAGACCAGCTTGTCGAGCGTGTAGGCGGGGTAGGCGTGGATGCCGAACATCTCGTAGGCCGTGGCCTCCGTGTTGCCGTCCAGCAGCGCGGGGTAGTACTACAGACGACAACACGGTCTGTAGTGTACAGTACCTGGCGGACGGCGTGGCAGACCAGCTTGTCGAGCGTGTAGGCGGGGTAGGCGTGGATGCCGAACATCTCGTAGGCCGTGGCCTCCGTGTTGCCGTCCAGCAGCGCGGGGTAGTACTACAGACGACAACACGGTCTGTAGTGTACAGTACCTGGCGGACGGCGTGGCAGACCAGCTTGTCGAGCGTGTAGGCGGGGTAGGCGTGGATGCCGAACATCTCGCGCGCCGCGTCCTCGTAGGCCGTGGCTTCTGTGTTGCCGTCCAGGACGCCGCGCACCAGCTCCAGCAGCAAGGGGTAGTACTCCAGGGGGGAGGACGCGTCTGCGGGGAGGTCTGCAATCATATGGAACGGTTAAGAATTTTCTTAGTACAGATGGTGGTTTTTTGTGGTTTATTTTATTGTAAGGTCGAAATATTTGTACGTTCAGAAAAAAATATTGGGTGACAGCAGAAAAGAGAATAAACTAAGTCAATGGGGACGTGTTTTGTCATCACAGACTCATTTTTTATATAAAAAAACACATCCCAAAGTTTCTGATGGGGTACGATTACAATGCGGAATATGAGTCGAACTGTAGCGCTGTGTCAGCGCTGCTGCAGCGTCGAGCCTAAAAATGGTATTCACTAATGCACTTTAAACGACACTAACGCTCGGCGACGAATGCGGCGTGAGCTGGAACTACACTGCGTCGAAAATCATAAGGCCGAAAGGACAATAATAAATTGTGTCAAAAGGGATCAAAATGCTATATTTTCGGCGTGGGCGTATATTGAATCCTGAATGGAGCGACGGATACCACAATTGAATACCGACCATAGGGCCCTCCCTATGGTCGGTATTCAATTGTGGTAAAAAAACAGTATCGCAAATAAACAGTATGTTCATAATTTGATAGAATCAGGATTCCATTTTAGAATCCCTATTCTAAAATGGAATCCTGAGCGTAATGAAGGATTCAAGCGTTAACGCCCAAGACGAAATAATTTTGATGCCGTGTGACACATACTGCTTTTCACACCACCTATGAGAAAAATAAAAGATATATCACATATTTAATATTTAAGCAAATAATCGATTCTGAAGAATTTTTTATCAAATTATGAACATACTGTTTATTTTCATATTTCATACTATTTTATTAAGCTGGCAATAGAAAGTCCTTGAACAGATAAGTGCCACTTTGATCCCAAAAGACCCGTATTCGAATAGGTGGTGTGAAAAGAACATTTAGCGGCTTGCTAAGTTAGGAGAAGTTTATGAAAAAGAGCGCAAATACGTAGGTAAATTGCTATAACCTCTAGCCGCCCAGAGGCCTATAAAAAGGTCTCCTGAAACAAAAGAAATTCTATTCTTTTTCCTACACTATTAATTCAAAATTCATTGGAAAATTTTATTGTCTGGGCGGCAGGAGGATAACATCACCTCGAACACATTAAGACTACTCCGGTACTCACTGTTAGGCTTGAGCCGTAAAGCCTGCGCCACACTGGGCCGGCGAGCAGCCCGCTCGCGAGCTTCCCGCTCTGCTAACTGTAGCGCGCCGCGGCGAAGTGCGCCGAGGCGTTGACACAATACCCCGTGCAGGCGTAGGAAGCTGTACCAGGATGTGCATACTCACTGTTAGGCTTGAGCCGTAAAGCCTGCGCCACACTGGGCCGGCGAGCAGCCCGCTCGCGAGCTTCCCGCTCTGCTAACTGCAGCGCGCCGCGTCGGAGTGCGCCGAGGCGTTGACACAATACCCCGTGCAGGCGTAGGAAGCTGTACCAGGATGTGCGTACTCACTGTTAGGCTTGAGCCGTAAAGCCTGCGCCACACTGGGCCGGCGAGCAGCCCGCTCGCGAGCTTCCCGCTCTGCTAACTGCAGCGCGCCGCGTCGGAGTGCGCCGAGGCGTTGACACAATACCCCGTGCAGGCGTAGGAAGCTGTACCAGGATGTGCGTACTCACTGTTAGGCTTGAGCCGTAAAGCCTGCGCCACACTGGGCCGGCGAGCAGCCCGCTCGCGAGCTTCCCGCTCTGCTAACTGCAGCGCGCCGCGTCGGAGTGCGCCGAGGCGTTGACACAATACCCCGTGCAGGCGTAGGAAGCTGTACCAGGATGTGCGTACTCACTGTTAGGCTTGAGCCGTAAAGCCTGCGCCACACTGGGCCGGCGAGCAGCCCGCTCGCGAGCTTCCCGCTCTGCTAACTGTAGCGCGCCGCGGCGAAGTGCGCCGAGGCGTTGACACAATACCCCGTGCAGGCGTAGGAAGCTGTACCAGGATGTGCATACTCACTGTTAGGCTTGAGCCGTAAAGCCTGCGCCACACTGGGCCGGCGAGCAGCCCGCTCGCGAGCTTCCCGCTCTGCTAACTGCAGC
This sequence comes from Thaumatotibia leucotreta, assembly GCA_025490895.1. NCBI lineage: Eukaryota > Metazoa > Arthropoda > Insecta > Lepidoptera > Tortricidae > Thaumatotibia > Thaumatotibia leucotreta. The sequence continues at coordinate 35,049 of JALPQI010001225.1, read as the reverse complement.
GCGCCGCGTCGGAGTGCGCCGAGGCGTTGACACAATACCCCGTGCAGGCGTAGGAAGCTGTACCAGGATGTGCGTACTCACTGTTAGGCTTGAGCCGTAAAGCCTGCGCCACACTGGGCCGGCGAGCAGCCCGCTCGCGAGCTTCCCGCTCTGCTAACTGCAGCGCGCCGCGTCGGAGTGCGCCGAGGCGTTGACACAATACCCCGTGCAGGCGTAGGAAGCTGTACCAGGATGTGCGTACTCACTGTTAGGCTTGAGCCGTAAAGCCTGCGCCACACTGGGCCGGCGAGCAGCCCGCTCGCGAGCTTCCCGCTCTGCTAACTGCAGCGCGCCGCGTCGGAGTGCGCCGAGGCGTTGACACAATACCCCGTGCAGGCGTAGGAAGCTGTACCAGGATGTGCGTACTCACTGTTAGGCTTGAGCCGTAAAGCCTGCGCCACACTGGGCCGGCGAGCAGCCCGCTCGCGAGCTTCCCGCTCGGCTAACTGCAGCGCGCCGCGCCGGAGTGCTCCGAGGCGTTGACACAATACCCCGTGCAGGCGTAGGAAGCTGTACCAGGATGTGCGTACTCACTGTTAGGCTTGAGCCGTAAAGCCTGCGCCACACTGGGCCGGCGAGCAGCCCGCTCGCGAGCTTCCCGCTCTGCTAACTGCAGCGCGCCGCGTCGGAGTGCGCCGAGGCGTTGACACAATACCCCGTGCAGGCGTAGGAAGCTGTACCAGGATGTGCGTACTCACTGTTAGGCTTGAGCCGTAAAGCCTGCGCCACACTGGGCCGGCGAGCAGCCCGCTCGCGAGCTTCCCGCTCTGCTAACTGTAGCGCGCCGCGGCGAAGTGCGCCGAGGCGTTGACACAATACCCCGTGCAGGCGTAGGAAGCTGTACCAGGATGTGCATACTCACTGTTAGGCTTGAGCCGTAAAGCCTGCGCCACACTGGGCCGGCGAGCAGCCCGCTCGCGAGCTTCCCGCTCTGCTAACTGCAGCGCGCCGCGTCGGAGTGCGCCGAGGCGTTGACACAATACCCCGTGCAGGCGTAGGAAGCTGTACCAGGATGTGCGTACTCACTGTTAGGCTTGAGCCGTAAAGCCTGCGCCACACTGGGCCGGCGAGCAGCCCGCTCGCGAGCTTCCCGCTCTGCTAACTGCAGCGCGCCGCGTCGGAGTGCGCCGAGGCGTTGACACAATACCCCGTGCAGGCGTAGGAAGCTGTACCAGGATGTGCGTACTCACTGTTAGGCTTGAGCCGTAAAGCCTGCGCCACACTGGGCCGGCGAGCAGCCCGCTCGCGAGCTTCCCGCTCTGCTAACTGTAGCGCGCCGCGGCGAAGTGCGCCGAGGCGTTGACACAATACCCCGTGCAGGCGTAGGAAGCTGTACCAGGATGTGCATACTCACTGTTAGGCTTGAGCCGTAAAGCCTGCGCCACACTGGGCCGGCGAGCAGCCCGCTCGCGAGCTTCCCGCTCTGCTAACTGCAGCGCGCCGCGTCGGAGTGCGCCGAGGCGTTGACACAATACCCCGTGCAGGCGTAGGAAGCTGTACCAGGATGTGCGTACTCACTGTTAGGCTTGAGCCGTAAAGCCTGCGCCACACTGGGCCGGCGAGCAGCCCGCTCGCGAGCTTCCCGCTCTGCTAACTGCAGCGCGCCGCGTCGGAGTGCGCCGAGGCGTTGACACAATACCCCGTGCAGGCGTAGGAAGCTGTACCAGGATGTGCGTACTCACTGTTAGGCTTGAGCCGTAAAGCCTGCGCCACACTGGGCCGGCGAGCAGCCCGCTCGCGAGCTTCCCGCTCTGCTAACTGCAGCGCGCCGCGTCGGAGTGCGCCGAGGCGTTGACACAATACCCCGTGCAGGCGTAGGAAGCTGTACCAGGATGTGCGTACTCACTGTTAGGCTTGAGCCGTAAAGCCTGCGCCACACTGGGCCGGCGAGCAGCCCGCTCGCGAGCTTCCCGCTCGGCTAACTGCAGCGCGCCGCGCCGGAGTGCTCCGAGGCGTTGACACAATACCCCGTGCAGGCGTAGGAAGCTGTACCAGGATGTGCGTACTCACTGTTAGGCTTGAGCCGTAAAGCCTGCGCCACACTGGGCCGGCGAGCAGCCCGCTCGCGAGCTTCCCGCTCTGCTAACTGCAGCGCGCCGCGTCGGAGTGCGCCGAGGCGTTGACACAATACCCCGTGCAGGCGTAGGAAGCTGTACCAGGATGTGCGTACTCACTGTTAGGCTTGAGCCGTAAAGCCTGCGCCACACTGGGCCGGCGAGCAGCCCGCTCGCGAGCTTCCCGCTCTGCTAACTGCAGCGCGCCGCGTCGGAGTGCGCCGAGGCGTTGACACAATACCCCGTGCAGGCGTAGGAAGCTGTACCAGGATGTGCGTACTCACTGTTAGGCTTGAGCCGTAAAGCCTGCGCCACACTGGGCCGGCGAGCAGCCCGCTCGCGAGCTTCCCGCTCGGCTAACTGCAGCGCGCCGCGCCGGAGTGCTCCGAGGCGTTGACACAATACCCCGTGCAGGCGTAGGAAGCTGTACCATGATGATGTGCATACGAAGCGGGCCTCCTGTGGACAAGATTTGATGTGAAGTGTATGCAACTATCGCTCCAGCAGAACACTACCGCCCTGCAGGCGTCTAAACTTTAAAATCATACTTATTGCACCGATTCACTTTCGAAATTACATATTTTTTCAATACTTCATGGTGTATAGTGTATTCGTGCGCATTACTTGCACTTTAATCGCCTGCAAGTTTTAGCAATATACTGATGAAGATCTTTTGTTAACGCCATTCATGAAATAAAACTATTTAAACTGATCATGTCGCGTATATTAATTAATTGAAGTAAACCCCGACGTTTCGAACACTTTACAATGTTCGTGGTGTACGGGTGTCACCCGTTTTATTTCTGATGTAAACTTATTTTCGCACATTATTTTAACGAAACGGGATACGTATAAATATGATTCAAAAATTCCTTTGGATAATTGTATGTTAACTTTATGAAATACCTATAAAAATAATAATAAAAAATATCGAACATGTAATCGCACGTAGCAAAGTTGCTGCGCGCGGCAATTTTCTCGCGAGTCTAGGTAAATGTGAACTCGGCCTATAGCAAATATTTTGCTGGAGACTTCAGTAGGAAGGCAGCATGCGTGTATCACCACAGAATATCTGTTATTGCACATCGCATGTGTTTCATCATTGTCTCGTATAATATAATAAATTACAATATTTTTTAGCTAAAGATGACTATTTATACATTTATATTTTCTCTAGCTATATAAAATATCAGTTTTATAACAGATTTTCTAATATTATGTAACCAAAGCCCTGTAATAATATGCAGTATTAATTTCGCATCTTTTTAATTCGCATCATTAATCTCATGAACACGAAACTTGACAATGGCAATTACTTTCACAGGTAGGCACTTGTATTTTTGGTATCATGTTGCTTCACCGCTTTCAGACAAATATCAGGATTATACTGAAATTATAATTGTTTACTACTGTCAACAGACCAATTCGGCCCGTGCAAATCCAGATGTGCCGCTAGCATGCATACCCTGTACAAATTGCGATTCCAAAACGCTTAGTAAAGATTATTTTACTCAATACGGCACTAACAAAATAAACTAAAAAAATATGTCACGTGATGTTCTTACATAATGTACGGAGAGACAAAATTACGCGATTCAAAACTCAAAATATTACGCTCGTCTGGCCTCAGCCTAAACATGTACTAACACTAGATTTAAGTTTTGTAAGCATTTTGGAAAGTCCGCAATTTGTGCATCAATAGCATGCCCTAAAAATCTAGACTTACGTTAGGTGGATGATCTCTAAAGTCGTCCTCGTCCTTGACCTCCAGTTTGTCGTTCCGAAGCTCGTGGTTGTTGTTCTTCGGTTTGTTTTCCTTGTCGTTCTTGTGGTTGCGGGACGACTTGTCGGACGCGTTGTCTGATTCTGACGACTGTGGAGTGGAAACACCATTGTAGTGGGTCGCTTTAGCTATGTAACCCATGGGATCAATAGACAATTTCAATCAATGGGTTATGTTAAGAGGAAAAGTCATAGTGTAAAAATTTTAATCGTGCAGGCATTTCTCAGTGATGTATGATGAAAATTGTTTATTGAAAAACTCTCTGAAATTAAGCCAAATCCATAAAAGTTCACATGACCTTATAGTCTTAAAATTTGGTCAGGATTACACATGTGAAGTTTGTCAGTATACTCATTGCCACCCCGTATAAAATAAAACCCCAAGATTTTTTACATTCTTCCCATACAATTATTAACCTAAATCTAACAATAATAAAATATTTTTAATGTCAACGGTAACTATCGCGTTACACTATAAAAACATTTCTCTTGAAGCCAAATTACATATTAAATTATTTTTAGTACAGATGGTGCCTTTTTTAGGCTCTAGTGCGAGAAGTGTGTCGTTTTACGTCAGGTCCAAAACTTCGGAGGGCCATCTGCACTAAAAAACGCCGTAATGTACTATTCTCTTGAAGCCAATTTTAGAAAATTATTATATTTAGTTCTTTCACGTCTACAGGCAGATTATTATGTAAAACTATGCACATGTTATAACAGCAAGACATACCTCTTGTTTCTCCTGCTTAACAGATTTGTCTTCAGCGCCGGCCTCCGCGGCAGGGCTCCCGGCCGGGCTCGCGGGCTCCTCTTTCTCTTCTGTAAACAGATCACATGTTACAATAATGTCGAGTTGTATCGGGTACTTAGGCAGATAAGGGTATGTCAGTAGGAAGGCAGCATGCGTTTGTTCAACAGTAGTGTTCTGTATAAGCACATCGCATGGGTTTCATCATATTTTATTTAATTGGTTGATATACATTAAAAAATAGCTATTATTACTACCCGAGGCCTTTTTTTTCTCTCAAAAGTGGAATTCCTTATCTGATTCACATGTATTACAAAATTGCGAGAAACGGGTTACGATCCATAATCTTATAAAGCAACTACTAGATTGAAACATTTATGTTGATACCCGGATTGATTTGTACTGTATTTTACTACACTGTCGCATTGGGTAACAGTCATGATAGTTGTATTGGTACTTGAAATAAAATAAAATAAATGTTGCACACTTGATTCATTGTGCTTACATTTTTAAATTACATGCGTAAATGCGGACAGGAAGTGTTAATTCCTTGTTACATTTCCGACGGATTAATCACTTTTGACCATCGGAAGCTGTTAGCGTGTCAGACGGGTTTTATAAATGTTATAAGTGTGGATATCTCTTGTCATGTTTTGAGCAGATGCTGTATACGATACTTCCGGGTGGTATTCTGGCTGTAACCCTAACTAAAGGATCAGTGGTTACAAGACAGTCTAGTTGAGGTGACCTTGGCGGGGAGCCAGCCAACTGTCAAGCCCCCTTGACAGCGACCATATACAGTGTGTAAGTCTAATACGGGCGATCAATTAAACCAGGCATGGGATTCATTAGTGTAATCATAGATTACAAGGTTTTTTAAAAGTTACTCTCAATTATGACCCCACAGAATTTTTTTTAGATTATCGGAGCAGCAATGTAGGTGCGTGAAACATGAACGTCTAAGGCCAGCTCAAAAATGCCCCCAAAACCAATTGTTCAATTGTGCCAAGGTGGGCAGGACAGCGCTTTTCTTAACACCGCGCATATTTCGGCACAACATCTTTGACATACGTTTATAGAATATAGCCAATCAAAACTTTGATGGACCAATCACAACTATTTTTAAAAGGTGGTTTAAATTTTTATAGGTTGATTTTGACATTCATGACCCTGATGCATTGAAGAGGGGGTGAGACTTGACAACTAAAATTCAGGACCGTTTTTGAAAGGCAATTTAATATAGCGTGCGGCTTCCATGTTTTATTTGTTCATAGCCCTTATTCATAAGCTCCTCTTAACTTAGCAAGCCGCTAAGTATTGGTTTTCCTTTTCAATCTTACCAAAATGTGTATAAGACGGAAAGGGACAAATACTTCGCGGCTTGCTAAATTAGGACACGTTTTTGAATAAAGGGGTAAGATTAAGTTCTGATATAACACATACCTTCATCTCGCTCGTCGTCAGAAAGCGGCTGCCTTGGGTGAGCGAAGAGATCGGGCAGGAAGTGTCGGAGAAGTTGTTTGATGCGTCGCTTCTCTGCCTTCTGGATTGTGGTCTGGCGGCGAGCGTGATGGATCAGCAGTTCGGCGGCATCGCGGACCACTTTGATAGCTGGTGATATAAGGGGAATATTAATAAATAAAAGGGAAAGCTATTGAACAAAGACACTGACGCCACACAAGTTTAACCGAAATTGAACCTTGATGGTGATGTGCAGGTTTGCGGTAATATTCCCAACATATTTCACATCTGTTTAAATGTTGTTTTTAGTACAGATGTTACGAAATATGTATTTTCTCAAACATGCAATGAAATGTCATTATGTTCGTCATAATAGGCTTTAAAGTATGACGTTGCAGGCGGATGACCTCGAGATAATAGTAAAGGATTTTCATACGAATTTAACCGCCTAGGCCGGTAAGTAATTTTTTTTTTAAACATGGCGTCGGTTTTCATGAACAGGCTAAACAACTAAATTCTGTTTTTTTGATTGTCGTATTTTTATTTCATTGCATATGTTTGAGAAAAGCACTATATATGCCTCGCCGTAAAATGGGCTTACCGGCTTCGTATCACTGTCCATACCTACTCGCCCGATAAGCCCATCTTTCCCGGCGTCTGCACTAATGTACTATTGTGTAACTTACCTTCCTGCCTGTTCTTCATATGATAGTCCACAACGAGATGCGGCCCCGGTTTCCGCGCCGCATACGCGCTCTCCACCTCATTGTACAGCGACTTGGATCGCATCGCTTTCAGGTCATTCTGCTTGAAGTTGATACCCTGGTGGTCTAGGGATTTTAGGTAGTATTTCTCGTTTTGTTCACGCCATTGCTTGTTGAAGCCCTGTGTGGAAAGGTATTCTTGAATTAAAATGGAATAGTTATGCAAATTATGGTTTTCTTTTACGGTATGATATAAAAATATTCATCCGTTACCCTTTTGATTGAAGTGTCACTGACCATATTTGATAAAAGAATGATGATGGGCAGCAGCGTCATCATAGTGGACACATTACGGCGATCGCCAATCCGCTTGCCCAGCGTGGCGATTATGGGCTTTACCTCCTAATGCGTTTATACGCTTGTTAATAGGAGAGGCCTATGTCCAGCAGTGGACTATCATAGGCTGATGATGATGACTACAAATTAGCACGTGTGGTACACCGATGTATGCATAAAATATCACGCCACAAAAGGGCCTGGCCAGGTTTCTTTTGTTATCACTGATCCTATTGCTGACGCCTAATGACTTTGTTAAGTGGAATCGGACATTCGTATTTGAAATGGACTTTACCTCTTCATGTTAAAACCACAGGTCCGATTTTTTATGAAGATAGTTTGACATTATCGCGAAAATCGCCTGTGAGCGTGCAGAAAGTCGCGGCTACAAGCTAGTAGTAACATTTAGTAGTAAATTACCTTCTGAGCCTCCCTCCACTCTTCCTCTTTAGCCTTGAGTCGGCGCAGCACAACGGGTACAGCCACTACGGGGTTCTTCTTCAGTCCCGCGATAATGTCCACCGCCTGTGAACATATGAGTATTTTAGGCGATGCCGACAGACAACATATTGGCTACCTATGCTTGAAGACTAAGCATCACTGCAAGCATAGCCTAAGATGTTTATATGCTATGATCGCCTGACTGGTCCTACAAATTGAATGGCGTTTTCACAAACCGTTGTTGAAATCAACTTAATTCGGACCAGTTTGGGCTTGATCTACTCAGGATCACGAGCTCTTTCGATTCTAATAGGAGAATAAAAACCGGCCAAGTGCGAGTCGGACTCGCGCGTGAAGGGTTCCGTACCATTATCAAAAAAAATACAGTTAAATCAACCTACCTCGAAAACTACAGGAGATAATTTAATCAAACCAAAAATCGTTGATAGAGTTTATTAATGTGCATAATATATATATTTTTTTAGAATTTTATATCGCGTAGTTTAAAAAATAGAGGGGGGGGACAGTCTTTTAAGACTTTGAGAGCTGATATCTCGAAAACGATTTGCTTAAATAAAAATGAGATTTATAAACCTTCATATCATTTTCAAAGACCTATCTATTAATACCCCACACGCTTATATACAACTAAAAAAAATTTTCTATCCCTCAGTTACATGTATGGATGGAGGGCCCCCACCCCAATGGTTTTTTTTACAATTTAGTATCATAATCCTATAGCGGTTTATACAACACATATCCTTACCAAATTTTGTTACTGTAGCATTTATAGTTTCCGAGTAAATCGACTGTGACAGACGGACAGACGGACATGACGAATCTATAAGGGTTCCGTTTTTGCCATTTTGGCTACGGAACCCTAAAAATGTCCCAAATTGTTTTTCCCATTACGATACCGTTTTTTCATCCATGTTCTAAGGCGGTAGCGTAATGGAAGGAATGAAAACTGTATGAGAATTATAGGACATATTTTTTCGCCTAACAGAATCGAAAGAGCTCGTGATTCTGAGTCGAATAAGCCTGAACTTGACCAAATTAAACAAGGTGATTTCAACAACGGTTTGTGAAAACGCCCTGAAACATTTGTAGTATCTCTTTTGACCTGTATCCTTCTTTAGTCATGTGTTATGGTGTTTTTTACCCTCAAAGAACAAAATATAGATTACAGAGATAGAATAGTCCCCGAATCAATATACGTTAATCATTTTACGTCACCATTCTGCGTTTAAATGTTCTCACTGTAACTATTTGATGTTTAGCAGCAGCAGAATGTCATGAATTTTGTTTTACAGCACATTCTCTACTGCATAAACAGTATTTTATCATTATGAAGTACCACAAAGCAGAGTATAGCGCGTCTGTATAATTAACTGATGCGAAAGCACAAAACTCATCAACGTTGTCTCCATATTTCAGATTTCTCTACACTCATGCTTTCGCTATCAACATAAATGGCCGAAGCATTAAAAAAAAGAAAATATTTTGAAGCAATATAATTTAAAATAATAAAACTGTGTTTAAGCGTAGTAGAGTATAGTTTTCCTTTCCCCCTTTCAAATTGACCATGCTCATAAATCATAAACAAAGCCAATAAATAATCCATAACATTAATAATTACATGGCAAAAATAAAAAATAGCATATTTTACTTGAAATACAATGCAAATAAAAAAACATCTAACTTGTGTCGATTCTACCTGATGCTTAGATAGTAGACAGAATAAAAAAAAAATAAACAAGCCTAAAATACGAAATTAAAGCTAAGTTGGAGTCTGTAGAAATTACTACAAATGTAAACAATATGAGTAACACTGAAGAGCCGTCTTGTGATTGGTAACTATGTAAAGTTTGACTCTAAGAGTGCTTAGTATGTTGTGTAAGCATGCAAAAGAATTCTACATATGCATTAAAACTTCGATATTGATAAAAAAAATGTAATATATGATCTATGATCGGCAAGATCCACCATAATTCCCGAATAATTTGTTCATGTAGTGGCTAGTGTAATACTTTGTACAGTCGGCGCTAATAATATGTATACGATTTTGATCCTTATGCCTTTGACATGCGTCCCGAAATGTATACATATTATTAGACGTGACTGTACATGGTCACTTGAGTGTCTCATTTTGTTTACACTGTAACTTCACAATGGATAATGCAAAACCGGCTACAGTTTGTATGAAATAACCAGTTATATCCGGTTATGTCCATATGCAAATAACCTGTTTGCATTCCGTACTCCACAGACTAACTAACTAAAAAGGCCATGCTAAGAGCTTGTCGCTCGTACCACCTTCTCGCCGTAGATGCGCCGCAGCGCGCGCTGGTGGATGGTAGCCGAGTGGCCGCCGAGGCAGTCGTCCAGTCGGTACTTGGCCGCGTCGTCGGCCGTCATGCGGGAGAGCTTCTTCTGGACGCCTTCTAGGACGCGGATGGTGGCTGCGTTGGTTTCGATTACTACGTCCAGCTGGAATGTGAGGTAAATATTAGTCATGTGGTAGTTAAGGCTCGAAGTCTGAGACCATATTAAGATGGACGTCTAACGCCAGTTGAAAAATGCCCCCAAAACCAATTATTCAATTGTGTCAAAGTCTGCGATCATATACTAACATGGACGTCTAACGCCAGCTGAAAAATGTCCCCAAAAACAATTGTTCAATTGTGCAAAGATGAGCAGGACATAGCGCTTTTCTTAACACCGTGCATATGTCAGCGCAACATCTTGAACAAATGCAAATAAAATATAGCCAATCAAAACTATTTTTAACCCGGCGGGAGTGTGGCAGGGTATCTCATACCCTGCGTTTGACTTATGTCAATATATTTAGAGTTTCTTTTTGTTTAACTTTTTTTCGCCACGCTCTCGCCGGGTTAAATATCGTGATGCATTGCAGAGTCGTCCTCACACTTGTCAACTAAAATTCAGGACTGGGGTCCCCTTTAATATGCCTAATATTAATAGTCCTAATATGAATTCGCATAACGGATTTGGCATAAATAATTAAGCATAATATTGAATAGGCAAAATAATAAAATTCCATAATGCTTAATACGCATATTACTGATTATGCATAATTGAATTATGCATAACATTATTAAATATAATTTTATTCGTCCTAATATGGATTAGCATAAACTTAGAAATCAAGCGAATGAGGCAGATCAGGGTAAAATCAAGACAGTAAGGTTAAGTTCAAAAGACTAATAAGCAGGAGCGACGAAGCGAAGTTGAAGCCTAGCTTTCGTCGATATATATGAACACGTCAGATACAATACAATCAATTAAATAAAACATTAAGGTGCGTTTAAACCAAAAGAGCATTCGCTGTTCTAGTGCCCGTTCTAAGAAATCAACCAATCACGTTTTGTGTACCGATCGAATTTCGTAGAGTGGGAGGTTAGAACAGCGAATGCTCTTTTAGTTTAACCGCACCTTTAGGTATTTAATAATCAATTTTATTAGTAAAGAAATCACATCTTGGTAGGCGCATGAGGCGCACAGTACAGAGTGTGTACCTATTTAATACGGGCGTATATTTTAATGGTGCTTAAAATAGGATCAAGGGAACCTATTTACCTATACCATGATTTCTACGATCACAAAACGATAACTGTATCCCGTATAAAACACATACGCCGTATTTATGAACATTTTAAATTGCTAGGGTAAAATGTGTGTAATAATTAAAATAATCAATATTTACTTTAAAAATATAAGTAGGTATACATGTATGTCAGTCAATAAAATATGTCAGGACCTAAGCATTAACTGTTATACCTACGCACAACGCACAAGTAAAAAAAAAGTCTAAACTAGTTTTAAATTGGAAGCAATATATTATAGTATATAATAATATTATTAATACGTACTAATCGACAGTAACTTGGCAAAAATATTAGGTATACAGTATCGGTTTCGCTACTTAATCTATGATCGGTCATTACTATTTTATCTATCATATTTTATACCTTTCATTAAGTATGCCAATTAGTATTATGCTCATCCTAATTATTCCAAATCATCGTTATGGTAGTTTACGTTATACGTAAATACATTATGCGTAATCGTTTATGCGAAATTATGCTTATGCCACTTAAATAGTATGCTTAACAACGCTATGCCAATTTGAAGTATGCGTAATAAATTATGCGAATTAATATAGACTCTCAGGACTGTTTTTGAAAGGCAACTTATTATGGCGTGCGGCTTCAATGTTTCAGTTTGTTCGTTCGTAACTCAAAGAGTAATGGGGAAGGCTATATCGTCGGGGATAGTGCAATGCCGCGTTACTAACACATGCAGATAAAGATTAGATTCCATAGAAGTATATTTGAAATAAAAATCTTATTGACATGTGTTAGATACGCGGCATTATTATCCCCGACGATATGCTAGGAGTCTCTCTGCGAGATCGTATCAGGAATAAGGTCATCCGCAGCAGAACCAGAGTAACCGTTATACCCCTCCGAATTGCTAAAATTAAGGGGTAGTTGGCTAGGCACATATCACGTAGAACCAATGGCTTTCGGTTCAGAAAGGTTCTCGAGAAAGGCGCAACGTGGGTAGGCCCCCCACAAGATGGAATTATGACCTGGTGAAGGCAATCATTATTGAGGGAAACCTATATCCAGCAGTGGACGTCTTTCGGCTAAAATGATGATGATGATGACGTGACTAAAATACTTTTTAAGGATAAATTGCCTTTTTCAGCCTCCGTTGCTTAGTTGACAGTGTATATGAAGCTGGAGATTCCCCATTTTGAATCCCAACGAGGGCATTTATTCGTGCGTTTATCATAAAAATATTTGCTATAGGAGAGGCCTATATCCAGCAGTGAAATGAAATACGATGTTGATGTATGAACAACGAACCTCAAATCTTTCATCCTCGCACCGATAGATGTACTCCTCATACTGAGTCTTCCTGGACGTAACGAACGTAGAATCCTCGCTCCAAGTAGGGAAGGACACCCAAGTGTCGTTCAGCACCTGAAAGGATACAGTTTGTAATACTGTCGCAGTTGTTTGGAGGGGTGTTATGAGATGTGGGAATATCAGTAGGAAGGCAGCATGCGTTTGTTCAACAGTGTGGTTTCTGAGTTTGCACATCGCATGGGTTTCATCATTTTGTATATTTATATTATCAGGCTCGAAATATGTAGGTCATTTTATTTTCTGTTATGTGTAACAACGGTCATTGCCACAACAAAACATTCGCGATAGACTAGAACAATACATACCACCCGATAGTCGCGTACAAATGCACACATACGCAATGAATGCCTTGATCCCGACAGTCGGGTTAACGATACGATAGGGATAATTCACCGGTTGATTCACGCATGACAAGGATTAACAAACTAATTGCGTTATTCGCTTTCTGTTCGTCCAGGCAAAAACAGTACCCGATATCGGGTCCTATGACGTAGACTGCAGTCATAGCTATAGTACTATAATACAGACTGTCGGGTTGTATATTGTACGCCCATTGTGCGAAATCGTAAATTACCCGACAGTCGGGTTTACGACAGATGGATACTTTTTTTATATAAAATCACCATCAAAAAACTATTGAAAACTAGTCAAAATGTAGGTACCTCATTTGACTTTAAAGTTCCTTATGTACATTGCTCATTTGGCTTTATATCCTTAAACATATATTATACTCGTAAAATTACGACACTCCTCCAGTGGCCATCAGTTTTATTTCGGGCGAGGCGTGGGCAGGTCTAAATTGGTTTTGTTTATTTATAAAGATGTCGTAACTTTGATAAGTTTGTTTGTAAATGCTCGTAACTCGGGGTGAAGGCTGTTTATCGTTAGCATTGATTGTGTAAGTTCAGAACTTCTCTTGATTAAAAGCACAATGGGAATTATTAGTTTAGAAACCAAATAACTAAAGAATAACCCCCTTATTCATAAACCTTTGTTAACTTAACAAGCCGCTAATAATTGTTTGTCCCTTTCGGTCTTAACAATGTGTCCATAAGCGCAAAAGGGACAAACAATTAATAGCGGCTTGTTAAGTTGACAAACGTTTATGAATAAGGGGGTAAGTAGCCAAGTACAGGCGATTCTCTGTGTAATAAGTCTTTGTTGGAGATCATAATATATCATGCTATATCTTTCCTTCCAACGCTGTTATAGGTAAAGGGTTATATCAAATAATGACCTTGTAAATTCAAGTGCGCTAAACCGGTTTCGAAACGCGACGAAATCATAGAGTAATTATTTTGATCCATACTTTTCTAGTTTTATTCATTGATTATTTTCAAGCCGACTACTTAAAGCGGCCTAAAATTATGTTAACGTGCATAATTTGATTTTTTATTCACTTTTACTGTGGGACCGACATCCGATTCAAGAAAAATAATCTTATGTTCCAGACATTTCCGCCTATTAATATCTCAAGACTTTGTATGGAACATCACAAAAATCGCCGTGTATAAAAAAAATGCTGTATGATCAATTGATCACAAATAAAAAAAATGCGTTTCACGATTTTTTTTATTTTTTATTTAGTGATAGAAAAAACTAGTTAAGATTGCAGTATATACTTAAATGTAACAGTGTGTGTTGGCATTAACCGTTATCTGCTATAGGCGGATGTTTTTACTGTTATCATTGAGTCACAGATTTAGCGGAGCACGCATGTGATTATGTGTGTCAACTCTCGTAAAAGTTATACCGTTCTCTATAAGATGGCAGATTATGTTTATGGATTTTTAACCACTGTACCAGTTTCATTATATTTTTTTTATTATTACGCTGAAGATTATATATTTTACGATGCATACGCTCAGAAAGTGCTCTTTTTAAGGGTAAACTTGTGCACAGGAAGTGTTTTTTTCCGCACGTTTGCGGGAAAGAATTTTCATGGTACTTTTTCGCACGGTCTGGTTGGTAATGGCAAGATAGTATGGTTTTCCTCGCATAATGGCATTGTAAAATGTTGTATGATACACATGTTCAAATGTAGGCTTTTTTCAGAACGAGTGTCTGTGAGTATTGTGTCGGTGTTAAAACCAACACGAGTTACTTTCCACATTTGTATCATAGCATAAATAACTATTTTAGATAAAATTCGGGAACATGTCGATATTGCGGTAGTTATAGCTCGTAGTTTTTTCTCCTAGATCGAAAGAGCTCGTTATTCAGAGTATAAAATATACCTGTCTAAAATAGTTGATTGTACAACAAGTACTTATAAAGTGACTCATTTTTACCCGAGGCAATTTTTTGGTCTGAGCGACGCGAAGACCAAAATAGTAGACGAGGATAAAAATGGACATTTATGCTCGTGTTGTACACTCTACTTTTCACTTCGTTTGCGAGGAAAGTAAAATAGTAAAATACATTTTTCACTGCAATTTACACAACTAAGTTGTCGTAAAGCGAAAGAAGAAAAAATATACAACCAATACCCGCCAACTCATTTTTTAATAATTTTTTTTTTATTTTCAACCTGGGATCAGGCTTCATATGCTCGGTTTTCTGCCAAGTCAAACATTTCGGAGCATTTTTGAACGATAATCGATCTATTTTGTGATTTACTAAATTTAATGACAGAAAATACAGAATTCTAATAGTAAATAAAAAAATATAACAAATTTTGTCAGCTATACTATTTTATTGATCAATAAAATTGTGCAATATGTTTTAACTGTTTGGCTGTTGGGACCGATTACCTTAGCCCATCTTAGCCTTGGAAAACAATTTTACTTTTATGCTCTGGTACATGAAATGCGATTTTATGTCGTCTACGTAACGCACGACATAAAGGTGCACTTTTTGAGCACGAGAAGTGAAAAAAAAGTTTTTGCATTTCTTCTCGCGACCATGGGCAGCTAGCGTAGACCCTATAAACAATAGCAATAGTTACCTCTTTGCAGAGCGGCGTGCGACCAGAGCAGCGACGCGCCGCGGCTTCACGCGGCAGCGCGCAGTACGACGTGCCCAGGCGCTTGCACGTCGTCAGATCTGTTGACACATACGATATTACTTCCTGATAAGGTCCGACCGAGACCCATACTTTAGTCTCGGCAGCATTTTTTTTATGTAGGTACACCAAACATTTTAGGTATTTTTATCGATAGTATAATAGGGGTCGGTTACTCTAAATTATTCCTTCCGTTCGTTTTAAAGTGAAATTGAAGTCAGTTCATGTCAATATGACAGCAATAAAATCGCAGCAAGTTCGCGGGATGGCGTCAAGCTCGCCAATTACAGCTCATTACGAATCTCGGCCAAGGCCGAGAGCCGAGAGGGATATCTCGGATCTAGATCTCGGTCGGACTTTACTTCCTGATTCATAGTCTCCTAGCAAGCCACTAACTATCGTTTATCCCTTACGGAGCCTGTGTCTCACCATCGGGCTCCCCCAAAGGTTTTCTGAAATGATATTCACCAGGGCGGCAGCACTGAGGCGTCAGGTCCAGAAACTTGTCTAAATTCTCAGAGCGCCTATAGTTTCGTGTTTAAATGTTTTTTACAAGTTAATAAAATTATATAAAAAAATTAAAATACGTTCTAGTTAGTTTTTCTTTGGGGCTAGATAATCGTTTCTTAGCGAGACCTTACGACTAAGTGGCGCCAACTAGTGGTATACGTTTTCGAGAAAACTCTCATTAAATTCTGATATTATCAAACCGGAATCGGAAGGGTGACAACAAATGACACAATATTTACCAAGAAAAGTTGTTTATAGATGTAGTGAGTGATTAATAAATCTATTGTCTTCAAGTCTCTGCACTTAAACTATGAATATATCCTAGATTGACTTATACATTGTTGTGTTAACGTACTCTCAAATCCCAATCTAATTGCGGTTTGATAATATTTGGTAAATATTTATGAAATTGGCGTTTTTGGTCATAGACTTTAGTTGATCCTTAACCTTTTGACCGCCAAAGACGGCATATGACGTCTTTATATAATTATGCCTCCACACGCCAATGACGGTTGTTGACGTCGTTTATTTTTTTAATGAGAATTCATTGAAAAACATCTCATTATTGAGTTGGCATATTTTTTTAACAAATCTATTTCTTACCCACTCGGCGTCAGTGGCACGGCAAATCGTTCCACAGCTGGGCGTTCATAAGGCTAATTGACCCAATACTTAACAATCCTAGGACTGCAAATTACCGGAAATAACCTGGCCCTTATTTCACAATGGTGACAGGGGCCCGTTTCTCGAATGCTTGTAACTTGTAATACAAGTGGAAGTCTCTTTTTAACACTATTATTTAGATAAGGACTTCCGCTTGTATTAAAAGTTACAAGCTTTCGTGAAATAGGCCCCAGGTCTTACAATTGTAAAATTATCATTTTTCCTATTGCAGGTTTCCAAAGGTTACGGTTACCACTTACTATCGGACAGGCCGTGTGACTGTTTGGGCTTCCAATACCGGTATTTTGTATGGGTAATCCCGGGATCCCGGTATTTTTCCCGTGTTGAATAAAATACTGGTATTAGAAGCCGCTGACACCATGGTCCAATAGCTGTTGTTGTAGCCCTGTGACACCACAGGCGACAGACGACAGGCGACAGGCTACAGCTATGCTATTCTCTAATTCACACATTCGACGCTGCGTTCGTCAACGAGCTCGACATCGAGACAGCCTTGTCTAAAATCCTAGCTGTTTTATTTGACATTAGGAATCGAGGCTGTGAGCGAAGTTGTGGTCGAGTTCGTCGTTGTTTTTCGTTAGAGAATACGAAGTTCATACATTAAACGTCAAACTCTCGACGCAGTGTAGTTCCAGCTCACGCCGCATTCGTCGCCGAGCACTAGTGTCGTTTAAAGTACATTAGTGAATGGGCATTTTCGCGAGAAGAGATACAAAAACTTATTTTTCTGTAACAGGTAATTTTTATGTTATTCCTGCTCAGAATCACGAGCTCTTTCGATCCTACTAGAAGAAAAAAAGTGTCCCAAATTTTTGTTTCTATTACGTAACCGTTTTTCAAACACTTTGTACAGCGGTTACAAAGTGGAGAGCATGTAAAATGTATGAATAATGTGGGACCATTTTTTTCTTGTATTTTTTTTCTCCTAGATTGAAAGAACTCGTTATTCTGAGTAGGAAAAACATTAAATTTAGCTACCTTAAAAAAAATTTTTTTTGAATCTCTTCTCGCGAAAATGCCCGAATACCATTTTTAGGCTCGACGCTGCCGCAGCACTGACGCAGCGCTGACAGCAAGGCGGTTTCCTTAGAGAATAACACTGCAGGCCACGTACCTATATCCTGGGCCGCGTCGCCCTGCGGCCTGTCGTGGCGCAGCTGGGCGCCGAGCGGGCCGATGGGCTCGTAGCGCACGGACGACTTCTCCAGCCGCGAGCGCGAGCGGTCGTAGCCGAGCAGGCTGTTGGACATCTGGTAGCTGTTGTAGCCTGTGACACCACACCACAGGCGACAGGCTACAGGCCACGTACCTATATCCTGGGCCGCGTCGCCCTGCGGCCTGTCGTGGCGCAGCTGGGCGCCGAGCGGGCCGATGGGCTCGTAGCGCACGGACGACTTCTCCAGCCGCGAGCGCGAGCGGTCGTAGCCGAGCAGGCTGTTGGACATCTGGTAGCTGTTGTAGCCTGTGACACCACACCACAGGCGACAGGCTACAGGCCACGTACCTATATCCTGAGCCGCGTCGCCCTGCGGCCTGTCGTGGCGCAGCTGGGCGCCGAGCGGGCCGATGGGCTCGTAGCGCACGGACGACTTCTCCAGCCGCGAGCGCGAGCGGTCGTAGCCGAGCAGGCTGTTGGACATCTGGTAGCTGTTGTTGTAGCCTGCAACATCACATGCCGATGATCGCCCGAAGCTATAGTCGACAAAAAAGTCTCCTTTACAGCTCGCAAGTGCAAACATCTTACCACGGATGCGCGATACACATAGAAACTCGGTTGCAACGAACGCTCATGCTGTCACGTCACGCGACAGCATGAGCGTTCATTGCAATCCGTGGTAAGATGTTCGTTGCATCCGTGGTAAGATGTTTGCACTTGTGAGCTGTAAGGAGACTTTTTTGTCGATTACTATAGAGGCCGGAACGAAAAAGGTTGCCGGCCGAAGACGTATAGGGGCAAATCAACTTTTCGATCGACATATTTCCTGTCTCCTGCGTTATTTTTCATGAACTTACAAATGTTAAATAATACTATACACATTGTAAATATACAATGAAAAACCGTTGGAACCTAAATGTATCGATATGAACTTGTGTGAAGCCTACCCCTTTAACGGGCAGATAGATGTCAGAAATGCGCAAAATTGAACTCTCATCACTTTGACACAAAGTTGAAACATGGTGGGAAACATATTCACTCTGCCTTATAAAGGGCTAACGCATGTACAATTTATCAGCATTTTTTCTAGCAAACTTGATGAAATTGTCACCTCCGTTACGGAACAAAATAGTGTCGATCTAAAAGTTGATTGACCCAATATAGGTGAGCAACCACCTGTTTTCGGCCGAAGTGTGTATAGTGCTTTTCTCAAACATGCAATGAAATAAACAACAAATACATCAAAGTTTTATGCGTTTTATGTGCCACAAATGTATGTAGAATGTAATTAAAAAAGAGCACTTTGCCGGCGTTCATGATTTGTATTGAATTCCATTAAAGACCTCGTCCTAGTCGCACCTGAAACGTCTTACTTCGCAGCCTAACAAGGAACATAAGAACAATATTTCATTGCATGTTTGAGAAAAATAGATATGTATTATATCATCGGGGATAGTGTAATACCGTGTAACTAACAAATTCAATTAAGGACCATTTGAGTGTCAAGTGTTTGATATTTGAACTCTATCTGCTTTGGTAATTACGCGGTATTGCACTATCCCCGACGATATGGATCATGTATTCCTGACTCTATTAAGAACATGTCAAAATTCAAATTTGATTCAATCTTTGTCCAGGTCATGCATTTAAGGGCTAATGCGTCCATACAATAGTCATAAGAGAGGCCTACGCCCAACAGTGAACTAGAATACTAACCGGCACTAGGCTGAGTAGGAGTTGAGGGTGGTGACACAGGCCCCACAAAGTCAGAGGCCTACGCCCAACAGTGAACTAGAATACTAACCGGCACTAGGCTGAGTAGGAGTAGAGGGTGGTGACACAGGCCCCACGAAGTCCTGTAGCCACTTGTGGAGTTCGGGGTGACGGCACAGGAACGGTGACGTCACGGACACCAGCTCAGACGAGGAGATGATCTCGTTGGTGAATAGCATCAGACATCTGTTGGATAAAAGAGCGGTTAAAACTTTGAACAGTGAGGTAAGTCGTTTTAACCTCTCGTGTGCCGTAATTTTTTTTTTTCTAATAATACCATCTCGTACACGAATCCACGTTCGGCATACGAGGGCTTATAGGTACGTTCACGAATACGAAAGTAAAGAAATAGGACACAGAGCATATAAGGAGGTGTACGGCTTCTAACGGGTGTTAGAAGTCCGACGCCGTAGGCGGGATGCTTTTAATGACTCGAGTTTGTAATCCGCTTACCGTGCGTAGAAAGCATGTGACATATGAATCATTTATAAAAGTGAATTTGTTTTTGATGTCCTCTGCAGTTCAGATCGGTAGTGACTGTGCCTGGGAAACTGGAGGTTTGCATAGGTTAAGTAGCATAATTTTACATAAAACCAGCGCGAGTCAGGTGACTGTAACCATGGCAGTAACAGACAAAAAATGATTCACCCATCACCCATTGTATTCACCTAATCTAGTCTATGTAGTCATACAGAAGTCTTAATTGAACATACCAAGGGACTAAGCCGATTTGTGTAAGAATGTCCCATCCCATGATACATTGTGATACGAAAACTACCTTAGAATACTACCATATACGTGTTATATCCCATTATACTTGTTATTTTATTCCATTGCTGTGGTAAGAACCTGTAGCCTTCCAACCTGGAGCATTCCATGAAAACGTCTTTTTTTTGTCCGTACGTGACGCTATGGTAGCTACCCTAATAAAATATGTTGGCTGCTAAGAAACACTGTCAACCTTAAAGCCTTATTATATTATTATGACCATACTCGGTTACCTCATTTTATTTTTCAAAAGTATTGAAATGACTGTGTCCGTGCGTGACGTTTTTGTGGAATGCTCCTGTCAAGGATGAGACTAGAGACCTGCTTGTGTGGGAACTTTACGGCTTCTGTGGGAGCCCTACGGCTTGTGCTGGATGCCCACGGCTGCACTAGAGGCCCACAGCTGGGCTACACATAGGGCTGCCAACTGTCCCGCTATACGCGGGACGTCCCGTTTCTGGGGCCCTAAAGTATGGGTCCCGCAAAGGGTTCACGCGGGACGCCAATTGTCCCGCTTTTTAGGGATTACTAAACTAAAAATACTAAAATAATAATATGAATACGTAAATGAAAGCATTTAAGATTGCGACATGTTAATTTGAATGTACCGCGACGACGGCGACTATAGCCTGCGAGCACCGTGTACTGAACGTGTATAACTGTGCATCTAAATTTAACCGATCTGAAATTAAGCATTATTTTTTAATGTTAATGTCATTCCCGTCCCGCATTTTACAGCCAAGTCCCGCAATTAATTCGCGAATATCCCGCATATCAGTGATCTTTGGTTGGCAACCCTAGCTACACACCTGAGGAAGTTGTCGTACACCTCCTGCGAGCGCAGCGCACGGCGGGCCCTGTCGAAGAAGTTGAACTCCTGCTGCGTCCCGTACTTGGCCGCCTCCGCGTACGACACGTCGCGGACCATGCCGCCGGTCAGGGACGTGGGCCGCGGCTTCTTGGCGGGGGGATGCCCACGGCTGGGCTAGAGGCCCACGGCTGGGCTACACACCTGAGGAAGTTGTCGTACACCTCCTGCGAGCGCAGCGCACGGCGGGCCCTGTCGAAGAAGTTGAACTCCTGCTGCGTCCCGTACTTGGCCGCCTCCGCGTACGACACGTCGCGGACCATGCCGCCGGTCAGGGACGAGTGCCGCGGCTTCTTGGCGGGGGGATGCCCACGGCTGGGCTAGAGGCCCACGGCTGGGCTACACACCTGAGGAAGTTGTCGTACACCTCCTGCGAGCGCAGCGCACGGCGGGCCCTGTCGAAGAAGTTGAACTCCTGCTGCGTCCCGTACTTGGCCGCCTCCGCGTACGACACGTCGCGGACCATGCCGCCGGTCAGGGACGAGTGCCGCGGCTTCTTGGCGGGGGGATGCCCACGGCTGGGCTAGAGGCCCACGGCTGGGCTACACACCTGAGGAAGTTGTCGTACACCTCCTGCGAGCGCAGCGCACGGCGGGCCCTGTCGAAGAAGTTGAACTCCTGCTGCGTCCCGTACTTGGCCGCCTCCGCGTACGACACGTCGCGGACCATGCCGCCGGTCAGGGACGAGTGCCGCGGCTTCTTGGCGGGGGGATGCCCACGGCTGGGCTAGAGGCCCACGGCTGGGCTACACACCTGAGGAAGTTGTCGTACACCTCCTGCGAGCGCAGCGCACGGCGGGCCCTGTCGAAGAAGTTGAACTCCTGCTGCGTCCCGTACTTGGCCGCCTCCGCGTACGACACGTCGCGGACCATGCCGCCGGTCAGGGACGAGTGCCGCGGCTTCTTGGGAGGCGGGAGGCCTACGGCTGTTGGATTTCATTCATTAGTCAATAGAAAAGACCAACGACTGTAGAGTATCTACGATAGTCGTAGGTAAGTCAGAACATAAAAATGCAGCCATTAGTTATATCATGGTGGTCAAACGGTAATTTGTTTCATCATAACAGAATGATTAACCCCTTGTTCGACAGGCGTAAGGGATGGACGTGTGTTGAAGTCTCATTGGCAATCAAAAGTGTTATTAATTTTAGTTCGGAAAAAATAGGAAAAATTGGTCAAAGGCCTAGTGCAGTATTTTCAATTTTGTCGAATTAAGGGTTAACATAACTTTGTTTACGCTCACTTCGAGGTGGGAATTTTCAATTTCAGCTGTTGGTGATGATCTAGTTCCTTAGCAAATCCAAATCTTTAAGAATCATATTTTTGTTAAATTTTAAAACCAAGCTTATTAACGTGGTATTGATAATCATTCATTATTTTTATGCACAAAATTGTATAAAAGCCATATAATCATTGTTATACTGTCATGATTCAGTGTACTGCCATTTCGTTTTTAACCGATTCTTTGTAAGATATTATGTAAGTTCGATCAAATACAAGATTCAACATAAAATTTTAGCAGTAATCCAATACCAAAATAAATTTTAACAGTTACAATTGTTTTCATATAAGATATTCTAAACTAAAAAATATTGCTAGTGTGCCTTAGGGTAATTGCGAAAATAATAGAAAAAACACTCTTAATTATCGTCTTAAGTATCATCCTTCGGAATTATCCGGCGTTTTTTGATTTCGGAATTTCCCTAACAACTTTTTCAACAGAATACTCACGCAACTGAGAAGAAGACGTGAAGCTGGGCGATCTCTTCAGATGTTGCGGCGGTGCGGTGCTGCTCGACACCGTGCTGGTATGTTTCGGGGCCTGCTGAGGTGTCACTCGTTAGTTTTGTAGTAAGGCAAGCGGGTTTTCATTGTTTGAGGGGTTGTCAGAACATAAAAATGCAGCCATTAGTTATATCATGGTTGTCAAACGGTAATTTGTTTCATCATTGAGATTTAGATTAGGTTCCTAGGTAAGTCGATGTTTTGTATTTGGAAGCGTGACTTGTTTGATTGTAGTTTGATTTATTATTTTAACGATGGCCGTTTTGTCCTTAGGGATTTAGGAGGCGAAAGGCTACCAATATATTAAAATGATTGACAAATACCTGCCAAAAGCCATTCCTCCCTGTTTGTTATTTGCGTTAGTAAGATACAAATGAATAAAAAATGCAAATGACCAAGTTTTTAAAGGCGATTAAAAGCCTCTTTTGGATCTGATTGTTTAAAAATAAATATCTCAAAAAAAAGACGTTAGCATAGTAGCAAAATTTCCGTAATTTTGCAACTATGCTAACGTCTTTTTGTTGTTTGGTGTAGGTAACCCAACAAGGGCCTATTCCACCATTCTCATAATAATATATGTCTGTCAGATAAATGTAAGCTGTCCTATTCTTTTATATGTCTGGGGAAAATAGTGATAATTGTATCAGACTGATATATTCATCCAGTTAGGTAACAGAGTTGGGTAAAAAGTAATCCAATTACTTTTGTATGTGTACTTTGTAATTTTTTTTCTATTTCTAAATGTCCGGGTGGTCATTTCGGGGTAAATGAGTACTTACTTGTGGCAGCAGGTGCGGCGGCGGCGCGAGCGGCGGCGACGGCGCGGGCGCAGGCGGAAAGCGCTCCGGCTCGGCTTCCGCGCGTTGCTGCAAACGACATACACTTATAAATCTGTCTAAACATGTCATACATCGAGGCTATGATTGCCCGCAGGTTCGCGCGTTGCTCAACCGAGGTAAAACTAACGCTCTTCAGAGCATACTGCACCAACTTCGGTATACTCTTGGGTCGCCTCGTTCGTTGTTCGTCACGTTCCTAAATTTTTCCGATTCTGCTTTCGTCACCCATTCTTTATTCGTCACGATCGTCGATGGTCTTTCTCATCTTCGGTCAAATTTGTTGTTCGTCTTTATCTTTATCCGTCTCGTTCTTAACTCGTCATAATTTTCTTTCGGCATGTTCGCTGTTAAATCTATGTTTTTCGTATATTTTCATAGTCTTAAGTCGGTACCAACTTAGAATATGACCAAATACGAGATGACAAAAAACGATGGAGTCGAAATAAGAAAAAAGTCAACAACTTATTATGGTCAAAGACGATAATGACTGCAGACTAATTTGACGAATGAAGAATGGGTGACGAAAGCAGAATCGGACAAATTTAGGAACGTGACGAAAAACGAATTGAGTCGACCCAAGAGTATACCCCAACTTCTACACAGCACCCTGTGGGTAGGCTATACGCGGAGACAGTATGACGCGCTGCGTGTACAATACAATAATGCGTTTAGGGTTCTGAAGCTGCCACGATATTGCAGCATCTGGGATGTTCGCGGAGGCTGGAGTAGATTGTTTTTATACAATTATGCGGAAACGCTGCACATCCCTGCTGCGTCGACTGCAGGCCAGCTCCAACGGAAACCTAACCACATTCACGCGCAGGCTTGACTGCCAGTATGTCAACCATTGTTCCCAAATCCACGCCACTTTCGCCTACGTATAATAAGTTATATGTATTTATTCCAACTACAATAGAACTAGACTAACTAACAATAGACTAAAAATAGAATAAGTTTTTTGATGTAAAATTTACTAACTAGATACCACCCATGAAGTTCGAAATAAAATTATGGCTATGAATGAGCAAAATGAACCTATCTCAAAAAAAAATTACATTTGAATCTCCTATATTGATTATCTTGTGTTTTTGTTTTAGATTTATCATTTACAAGCATACCTGGGATAACTGGGGGCAAGTTATAGGGATTTGATATCGATTAAAAAGATGTCGATATAATTATAATTAAAAGATGTGCTTATTGAACATTCTCGATTACTGTACAGAGGTTCGATGTCATATCTGATATCGGGCCTCTTGCATGCAGATGTCATTTTAATCAAAATGACAATTTAAATATTGATATTTTAATATTAATTGTATATTTTGAAAGATGCTTTAAAATAAAAGCGTAACTACCCGTTTAAATTTATTTTTTATTTTAATTGAAGAGTAAGTACGTAATATTTATTTATGCCGAATAACATGATGTTGTCATTCACAGTAACATCGATATATTTTTAGTCGATAAAATATTTTGCTACGTCACTTTCGTATAAATGCCCCGAGTCATCCCAGGTATGTTTACAAGGTAATAGTCTACCTACGTACCACATAACATGCACTTACGTAGCACGTAACATATAAGGCACGAGTTTAAAGAGAAAACTCGATAGCTGTCTCTTTTAGCCATAAATGTCCCAGGAAATTTGTATGATATAAGATATTTGGTTATTAAAAAGGGAAGTTTGATATGCACATTTTGTGCGATTACCGTAACGCCGAATGTACATTTCTATCAACACTAAATTACTCATATGCAATGGCATCCCATTATTCAATAAATTGTGGGCACTACATAAATATTATTGCTGTTGATGCCCCAAATAAATAAAACAAAAAAAAAATATTAAATTCAAAACTTGTTGTCATTGGAACAGAATAGTAGAGCAAACTGTAAAAACCAGAATAAACTAAATAAAACGTCATTGTAATAGAAAGAGCATTACAAATTAATGATGATATATTATAAACCAAACCAACACAAGTCGCAATAAAAACAACGTATTAATTTAAGTACTTTATGGAACGGCAAAATCATTTCTTTTTGAAATATAAAACAATGTGCCTATAATTAAAATTAATACACGATTTTAATACAGATCTAAATAATTAACTACATACCGTCGCTCGTTCAAACACACACTGATATTTGTAATAAATTCTTCTCTCTATCTTATCAAAAATTCAATTAATTTCTCCCAATTATTTTTGCGGGCTCTAGCGCTCGAGAGAGCGAATAACTGACACAGTTAAATGTCAAACGAAAAAACCAGTAAACTTGTTTTGACTGACAGATTAAAAAATGTGGGTAGCATTATAAAATGTAAATTTAGTATCCCATAATTTTAAAAACACACACCATTTATAACATAACATCTTCATGCAGCTTTTGATTCAAGCTTCAACCTAATTGTAAATGTTTGCGTTTTGATTTCAATCGATTATTTAAATCACACACTGCTTCGTTTTTGTCGCGAAACTTACACTTTATTTTAACGTTAATTTCATTAAATTTGTCACCATTTAAACCGATGGTTCAAACTTGTACCCTTAGTACCTTGTGCGAGAATGTTCTACTAAAATGTGCAGTAGACAATAAAATAAGTATGAAACAATTTGTGATATCTACCCCCTTTGCATGGACTTTTGTTGAGCAGTTTCTAGGCTTACCCGTGTTTGGATTTGAATTTTTAGATAGCTCGTTATACGTTATTTGCGCTTAGTCAAACTATTTTATTTTTCGTGGTGGTAATTTCATACATTTTCGACTTTTTGTTTAAATTGAATATTTCATATGTGTGTTTTGAACAGTTTTTGTTAGGTATAATGTTTTGTTTGAAATAACATTGTTTTATTACTCATTAGATAATTTGTTATGTAACGAGATATACAATTCGGTTAGTGCCTGAAAATACATAATCATGATAGAACAAGACATAAAATTCTCCTTGAATAAACACTGACATCTTTTATTGATGATATTTTTGGAAATAAACGAATTTATAATTCTATTGATTTATGAAACTATTTAGCGAATTGGGTTATTCACGCAATTTAATTCGACGATTGCTCGACATTATTTAACCCATTAAGAGGATGAAAACAGCTACCTGGTCGTAGGCCTAGTTGTAATCAATGCTTAAGTAAAAAGAGCGTTAGCGTTTGGAAACTTGGCTAAGCAACCAGGTGGCTCAAATAAGATCTTATTTTCTTTAGATGTGACATCTGACTCTTCAGTACCCACTGAATAAGCAGCTTCGCGTGGGAATCTCCGGAAGTGCCCGAACTCCACCAGCAGTCGTCTAGCCTAAGTCTAAGGCTAGACGACTAATCATGCTACTAATTATGCTACGAAAAACATGCAATGATGACCTTATAGTGCACTTAATATTCTTTAATTTAAGGGTAAAATCAGGTCAGTGAACTTAGTAGTTGAAAGTATAAACGCGAAATTCCAAAGGCAGGATGCCCGCTATCTAAGTTTTTCATACAAATCGCAAGTTGAGTTGCAAAGCTGCAATTTTGGTATATTATAAAGGCCTTATAGACGCTCTGCTCTCGCATACGATGGGTTAATGACTCTGCTCCGCTCGCAGTGGAAAGGCATTACACTAACGACTCGTGTACAGTCAACAAAAAATGTGGTTTTTATTGGCAAAGTCGAAAAACTTGGCTCACCTGCGGCGGCATGAGCGGCGGCGTGCGGGCATGCGGCGGGTAGTGCGGCTTGGTGACCGCCTTGGCGTCCGGCAGGAACTGCCCGAACTCCGCCAGTAGTCGTCCCGGTTCTGGAACACTTCGCCACCTGGCGGGAGAACAGCGCTCACCTGCGGCGGCATGAGCGGCGGCGTGCGGGCATGCGGCGGGTAGTGCGGCTTGGTGACCGCCTTGGCGTCCGGCAGGAACTGCCCGAACTCCGCCAGCAGGTCGTCTTGGTTCTCGAACAGCTTCGCCACCTGGCGGGAGAACTATGTACAATCCGCCCGACGTTAGCGTTGGTGTGAGAGGGGAGGGGTGCTCAGATTATTAAGCAGCCATTAGTTATATCATGGTGGTCGAACGGTAATTTGTTTCATCATGATTTTTGGAGTAAGTTATTTTATTTTTATTTCATTCCACAGTTTTTGAAATAGTTAACATAAATATGTCAATGCGGGTAAGACCGTCTATCAGGAAAGTCCGTGTACCGACTGATTTCCGACCCTAATTGAACATTATAGGTAAGACGCATATGACGGACTTTCCTTCAAAATAAAATATGTCGGACTTAGCCGCACTGACCTTGATACAATTCGAAACAAATTTTTAGAATTCAAATAAAGTACAATTATTACACTTATTTTAATTTTCTTATTCCAGGTTGTTTCGGCATCAGCCGCAATCAGAGGACGTGGGTTCAAATCCCACCCCGGCGTTGGTAAATTTCGATGTATTTTATTTGGGATATAACATGTAATAGTTAAATACAGATTTGTCAGCCTCTGTAGCCTAGTTGGTAGTGACCCTGCCTACGAAGCTGAAGGTTCCGGGTTCGAATCCCGGCGAGGGCATTCTTTGTGTATTTATTTATCACAAATGTTTGTTCCTTGGTCATGGCTGTGTATGTATCTAAGTATCTATACGTATCTATCTATTATATATATCGTCGCCTGGTACCCACAACACAAGCCTTAATTGAGCTTACCGTGGGACTAGGTTGATTTGTGTGAGATGTCCCATGATACTTATTTATTATTTATTTATTTATTATATAATACAGATGCTTTCTTTTTCCTTGTACAAAAATCATTGAATTATAAATTTACATTATCAGTATTCGTTTATTCTAATAATTTTCTACTAATTGATTTTAAGAGTGTGATTGTTAAAAACTTGTAATGTTTTGCAGTCAGCATCAAATATTTTGTAGCAGTCAAAGTGGCCAATACACCTAATACCTAAACCTGCCGCAATACAATCTGGCGACTGAAGGCGTCTTGCTATTTACGTTACACTTGTTAGTTCCAGGTCAGAGTGAGAGAGATAGCAGTATGCCCTCAGTCGCCAAATAGTTTTGCGGCAAGCATAGTACAGTGCACCGAACACTTGGCTACCAGGAAGTATTTAGCAATGACTGTACCAGCAGGCTTAGCACATGATTGGTGCGACAGTATGTCGCCGCGAGATAGATCTCCCGTCCTTCACTAGCTATATTAACAAAAGAGGGACGGATAGACTATCTCGCGGCGAGATACTGTCGCGCCAATCATGTGCTAAGCATACAGGGCAGCAAATGTAGTAATGATGCACACATTTATTTATTTTCATATTCTTTCCTACAAGGCAGCTTCCCTAAAACATATCAGGTTAATGTACCCCAAACCACTTAATTAATACCCACATACCTGCGAATACACCTCCTGCTCAGTCTGTTGTTTCGCCTGCGGTTCCTTAACGTCCCTATGTCCACGTTGGTACGCATGTAGTATCTCCAGGAACCGCTTATACTTGTCCGGTTGGCGGCTGAACCGAGACTGGAAGAGATGGTAGGTTAGAGTGGGGTTTGAGGGTAGACTGAGGGTGAGTGGAAGGGTAGAAAGGTCAGATAATAAAGCAGCCATTAGTTAGATCATGAGGTCATACGGTAATTTGTTTCATCATTTGATAAATTGACATCATTAAATTGTCAGCCTCCGTAGCCTAGTTGGTAGTGACCCTGCCTACGAAGCTGGAGGTTCCAGGTTCGAATCCCGGCGAGGGCATTATTTGTGTATTTATTTATCACAAATATTTGGGCCCTAGAATCAAGTGAAAGTAGTACTAACGGCCAAGGATCTTGCTGCGGACAGACAGACAGACGGACATGGGGAAATTATAAGGGTTCCTAGTTCAAATTGACATAGTCGCACCGCAAGGGTTCTTATTGTACCTTTTTGGTACGGATACCTATAGTTATCTAACCACTGACGTGCTTCATGTAACTTTAGCTACATGTCATCACGCTAAATTTTCATAGGAATAGAGTCCATCGTAAAAATCAAAGCATGTGAGTGGTTATGATAATCCGGCGACTATAAACAAGGATCGGACAAACGCCCGTCATTTCGAAAAAATAACCCTGTTCCGTACAGTAGAGACTACCTTATCTTATGATGTTATTTTTTTCTTTTATAAGATATTTTTTTAAAAACACTATCACAGATTATCTATTTAGGAGATCCCAACTCCTTCTTACTTGTATCTACCTCGATTATGAACTTGTAACAAATCAACGACTTAGAATTTTTGATATTGAATTTTGATATATTGAGTGTATAATTATATTCTTCGGTTACCGCGATAGCTATTCATGATATAAAACGATTGAAACGAATTATATCGCGTATATTAATTAACATTGTAACGACGTTTCGAACAATCATGGTGTGCACAAGTATTTAAGAAATAGTTGGGATCTCCTAAATATACAGGGTGTAAGTCTAATACGGGCGAAGCTCTTAACGGGTGTTAGTTTACGACATAATAAGTACATTCAAATAACTTTTACTTAAAATTAGAGTAACAAAATTTTTCATACAAAATAATTCGGCGCGCAATGTAGAACAACATACGCGAGTTAAAGACTCGATGACAGCTAATTTCAAAAGCAGATGACATAACTGCCATATCAACAATAACAAATGTTCGTACCTACATTGCTGCTCCGATAATCTTAAAAAAATTCTGTGTGGTCATAATTGAGAGTAACTTTTAAAAAACCTTGTAATCCATGATTACACTAATGAATCCCATGCCTGGTTTAATTGATCGCCTGTATTAGACTTACACACCGTATACTTTGTGTTCGTATTATAAAAAAATATCTTAAATAAATAAATACCTTAAATTATAAATATTAGATGTCATATACCAAAGAAAAACGACCAAGATCACCTATGTCCGAGGTGGGGACCCCACCTCCCCACCTCGGACATAGGTGATCTTGGTCGTTTTTCTTAGGTATATGACATCTAATATTTATAATTTATATAGTATTAAGTAGTGTGACTACTGGAGAAAAATTAAAAGTACAAATCAAAATATTTAGTTAATAAATAATTTTGATTTGTACTTTCGCAATATGTTAAATACCTTAAATTAAAAATATGTTAACATCATAAGATAAGGAAGTCTCTACCAAACGGAACAGGGTTATTTTTTCAAAATGACGGGCGTTTGTCCGATCCTTGACTATAAAACACAAGCGAAGAGTTTTTTAAAACCGATACTCGTCCTGAAAAAAATAAGCTACATTTCAACAATCAACATGTTTATTATACATTTTACAACGCATTATGCGAGGAAAACCAATCTCGGCACTACCACCCAGACCGTGCGGAAAGATATCACTTTCTGTGCATACTAATGCCGCTCCAATAGCAATTAAGAGACAAAAGATGTTCACAAATGTATAATGTATAGTTACCTTGATCTTATTAACGTATTCAATAGCATGGTTGAACTCCACGGGCTGCCCCGGCGGCGCGGGCGCCGCGTGCGGCCCGGAGCCCGCGGGCTGCGCCACAGTACCTGCAAACATTGCTGCTTTAGTGCCACGTATGTAGCAATAAGGTGTAGGTAGGGCAGTAGTGTAGTCAGAACATTAAAATGCAGCCGTTAGTTATATCATGGTGGTCAAACGGTAATTTGTTTCATCATGATGATTTTTTTCAATGAGCCCGTGGGCTCCGCTACGGTGCCTGCGAACATTGCTGCTTTAGTGCGGCTTGTATAGGAATAAGATGTAGATAGGGAAGTAATGTAGTATAGGATATATGAAGTAAGGGATTGAAGTGTCAATGAATATTCCTTTATAGAACATTGATGATGGGCAGCAGCATCATCATAGTGGGCACACTACTGCGATCACCAACCCGCTTGCATTTACCTCTTAAATGCGTCTATATGCATAGTTAGTTAATAAGAGAGGCGAGATGACGTGAGATTTTTTTATATAATGTACTGTTACTGACATAGCCCTCCGGATTAGCAAGCTGAAGTGGCAATGGGCAGGCCACATTGCACGCAGAGCAGATGGTCGATGGGGTCGAAGAGTGCTCGAGTGGAGACCACGGCTAGGCAAACGCAGCGTAGGACGTCCACCCACAAGATGGACAGACGACCTTATGAAGGTCGCCGGGAGACGCTGGATGCAGGTCGCATCTAACCGGTACATGTGGAGGTCCAGAGGGGAGGCCTATGTTCAGCAGTGGACGTCTTATGGCTGAGATGATGATGATGATGATGAATAGTGATAGGTACCATATTTTAATACCATGTAGGTGTTTTGGTGGTGTCATATTTTAATACCAAAAATTTTTGGTATTTTCTTTAGATAGCGCGAGTACTAAATACAGTATAGCAATATGACTACTGTTGAATATTAACCTACCTAAGAATTCCTGTCCTAACGATGAAAACAATAGACTTTATGCCTATACCACAAATAATTATCAAATCAACGGTTTGCCGGCAGCTCGCATAAAGGTAATGTATGCAAATGAATGCAATTTTACAACTTTTAGAGAGTTCATATTAATTAAATATGGTAATTGGACAAATAATGAGTTTTGCGAGTGCACAAACCGTTATGACCGACATTTAAAGTCAATAATTTAAATTAGTAAAATAAAACAACCTCTCAAATTGGGTTAATGTTATTTTTTGATGTTGCCTTTACACGCAGCTTCGATTAGGTGCATTTGGTAACTTTATTTAAATTTAAAAACTACCCTGAATCATTTAAGGTATAAGTTTTTCACCACCCTAGAATAAAATGTTACAGTTAGCTGTCCTTTTCTTTTATATGCCTGGAGAAAGGGATAGTGATTAAAATTTAATCTGACGTATATATTTATCTGGAGATAGTGTAACAGGCCTTTAGAAAAGAAGCTTTTATCGCCAACTGTATTTTTTGGCATCTTGGCTATGCACTGTACAGTCGTTATCAGATAAATCCGAGCGGCAACAGTTTTACTGGTGGTAGGATCTCGTGCAGAGTCCGCCCGGATAGCTACCACCGTCTTTCCCGTTAACCTGCCGCTACATATCAGTGTTTGCACTGCTGTGTTTCGGTTTGGGGGTAAGATAGCCGGTGTGATTACTGGCATAGATAGAGGCAATCCATCTAAGTCCTCAGGGTAGGCAGCGCATGGGCGATTTTTTGATCGCTATGTCCATGAGCCTCAGTTCCTGCTTTCCATCAGGTGGGCTGAGAACTCAGTTGTTTACCTTCGTCACATAAAAAAAAGTGAACAAAAATATCTGAATGTGTAGTCTAACACCATAGAAATAGAGGAATGCTCAGATATTTCTCACATTTATCAGATGGCGACTGAACTATTTGCTACAGCAGGTGACTGTATAGGGAAAACACAGGAAAATTGTGCGTTCGTCATTGACAATGACTTGAGGTCGTTTGGTATGACCTAACCTAACTTTAATTAGTCACGCGAACGTGTAATACTTTATACCGTAAATGATAATTACATTTTATACAATTGTATGACTATTAATCACGTGTGTGTGAAATGATAAGCTTTCGCTTTAGTAAATAAGGAAATAATTATTTATTTTGAATGAATCAGTCTATTCTTTACGTATTTTGAGAGTTTGCATATGTATGGTATATTTTATGCTTTAATTTTTTTTTCTCTAGCTCTTACAAGCCCTACATTTTTTTATTACTTTGTGATGCATGTATATCCCTCAAATATCTTTGTTTATTTTTGCTGTCGATTTATTTATTTATTTTTTCTGTCTGTTATTGCCATGATTACGGTCGCCTGAGTCACGCTGGTTTTATGCATGATTATGCCAGTTAAACTTTGCAAACATACATTTTTCTGGTGTTAATAAGCCCTTTCCTAATTGGGCCACCTACAGACATGCACTAAATACATGTTTACCTAATTTTAGTTGCATAATTTTGCATAAAACCAGCGTGACTCAGGCGACCTTAACCATGGCAATAACAGACAGAAAAAGTTGATTCACCCATGTACGTTGATCTTTTGTTTATTGAAAAATATTAACGATAGAACATTTCTAAATAGTAAATCTACGTAGGGCTTCAAGATTTGTCCAGTAAGCTAAGGTCACCCCCCTTTACCAGGGATCGGATAACGGTTTTTTCTCCATACAAAAGAACGGTTCGAATTCCGTTATTTTTGGTTCTTCGGTATATATTTTTATTGTTAATGGAGTAATTCAAAAATACGATGTTAATAATTACATAAAAATTTGAAAACTACATAAAAAGTGTAAAACATTTTAAAATATTTAGCTAATTCGAGGTTTTTCTAAAAAACCGGTTCCGATCCCTGCCCTTTACACACAACCTTCAAGTCAAGGGTGAATAGGCACCTTCTGGGCAAACTCACTCCATCGTAGGCCACGTCTCTGCCCTTGAGCCATGAGTAAGCCTATTTCAAATAAAAAAAAAGCTGCATTTTTAGAAATAGTAAAAACTTACCAGGAGCATGATGTATAGCAGCCTCAATCTGCTGATGGGCCTGCGATATATGATGTAGGGTGTTCGCCGGGGTAGCACTAACTGACAAATTGTGCACGATCGCGTTGCTCACGGACCTGTGGAGAGAGATGGTTAGATTTGCGACAGCTGGGGTGGGAGTGAGAGGTGGAAGGATGGTCAGATAAGAAATGCAGCCATTAGTTATATCATTGCGGTCATACGGTAATTTGTTTCATCATGGAATGTTTTTTGTAAGTAAACGCTAAAATTTTTTATGGGGATTTTTAAAACTCGAAAATGGTATGTATTTTTAACGAGAGGTTCTAAATCTGCTTGGTTATTATTCTTAACTACTTCATAATATATTCGAAATATAATCTAAGAAGGGTCGGTATAAAATGACTGTCAACAGGGATTGAAACCGGTTTTTTAGAAAACCCTCGAAACAGCTCAATATTCTAAAATGTTTTGTATGCTTTATGTAGTACTCAATATTTAATGTAATTAACAACATCGTATTTTTAAAACACTTCATTAACAAAGATTTTATATACTGAACAAAAACAGAACGAAATTAGAACCATTCTTTTGTATGGAGAAAAAACCGGTATCCAATCCCTTTATCACTGTATTGGGAAATATGTCA